>OMNV01029232.1:212066-222675 GCA_900303265.1 Brotula barbata | reverse complement strand
TCTGCAGGTTCCTTCTCGTTTTCTCCTGTCTCGTTCTCTCCGTTTTCTCCACGATTAAAGAGTACGAGAAGAGTTCAGAGGACGCTCTCTACATCCTGGTAACATTTACACCCTCACAATACTACAAGTACTGCTGCATTATTACTGCTGCTGTCCCACTACACCCTGACAGAACTACACCTACTGCTGCTGTCCGTTACTCTTCACGGTACTCTAAATACGTGAAGTATTGCTGCTGTATTGTTCCTTTTCGCAGTTGTTTACGCTGAGTGCTGTCATCGTTTACACTGAGTGGCGTATGCTGAGTCATGCTGTTGTCCACGCCAGGTTGGGTCGTTTTCGCCTAGTCCTTACGTTCCGTATGCTGAGTTGTTGTTTATGCATAGAATAGAATTTCTCAATTGTCTTAGTACAGCTGTACGACCAACAACCTGAATGGTACTAGTAAATTAAAAAAAACAATAACAACAACAGATACGTGAAATCCATACATCCTGGTACCAGCCACGGAGATGTTATTGTGCATTATAGTGTTATGATTGCACGTTTCTAGTTCAGTGCTGTGCTGGATGTGGGCTAAAAGCTGTTCAGTAGTCTGGCAGTGCGAGCTTTGATGGACCTGTTCCGCCTTCCAGATGGCAGCGGGACAAAAAGGCGGTGGCAGGGGTGGGATGAGACGTTGATGATGTAGGAAGCTTTCCTGCCTGGAACAGGAACTATAAATGTCTCTCAGTTTATCAGTCTCTGCAGAGCTCTCCTGTCAGCTGCAGATCCGTCGCCGTGAGATCCCGGGTGTCAGCACGCTGTCAGAACGGCCTGGCAGCTACGGGGACAAATTGATTTGCATAAGTGGCCTCAGAAAATAGCGCAGCTGTTGTGCCCTCCTCTCCAGAGAGTTAGTGTTGATGGATCATGAGGGCTGCTCAGATCCTTAGCCGGTGCTGAGGAATTGAAAACTGCTGACGCTCTCCTCTCTGTCTCCATGTATGACACCGCATTTCTTCCTGAGGTTCATTTGTCAGGTCCTTTTGCTTTTCTTGATGTTGGATGCTGGCTTGTTTTCTGACCACCACTCCATCAGCCTCCACACTTCCTGACTCATCATCTTTTGATATTAACCACACAGCTGTTGTGTCAGCTGCAAAGGGACGGGGACACAGTCGTAGGTGTAGAGAGAACATAGAAGGGGACTTTGTGGGAGCCAGGTGCTAAGTGACGCCAGACAGACTGTATGGACTCTGGTGATTAAAGCCAAGGATGGACGGTTTAGAGAGCATTCTGCTTGGGCTGATTAAACACACAGCTGTAGAATATAAACAACATCTGTCCCTGTGCGTTCAGGGTGCAGCCGTGCGGCGTGGAGCCGTGCAGTGAGCCTTGTCTTTGTTTACAGTGAGATGTTTTTGGATTTATACTGAGCCGTGTGGTTGCACGTGTTTGTGTTTGTGTATAAACAGGAAGTGGTGACCATTGTGGTGTTTGGCGTGGAGTACATGGTGAGGATCTGGGCTGCAGGTTGCTGCTGCAGGTACCGAGGGTGGAGAGGACGGCTGAAATTTGCAAGGAAACCTTTCTGTGTCATCGGTGAGTTTTTGTCTTCATGAATAAGATGTAAACCGAGAACCAGATGACTCGGGGCTATTTTAAATAATCCAGGATCCCAGATCGTCTAATGTGTGGATGAACTCTCAGCTTATTATATTAAATTATATTATATTATTAATATTGTTGTTGTTGTTGTTGTTGTTGTTGTTGTTGTTATTATTATTATTATATTAAAGCTGAGATCTGTTTTTATAGAATAAATTTCCACCAAGCATGTTGGAGTTTACAGACATGTTGCTGTGGCAACAGATCCAACAACAGGTGGTTTTCTCTTTCCAAGAACAGACACATCCGGGATCTTGACAAATCGTCTTTTATATTCAGATAACTTGTTGATGAAGAGCCCCTCCAGACTTGAAGTTCATCTAACGTATGTGTTCGCTCCTCTGTCTGTCTGTCTGTCTGTCTCTATGCCTGTCCTCAGACATCATGGTGTTGATAGCGTCCATTTCGGTCCTGGCAGCAGGGACTCAGGGGAACGTCTTTGCTACGTCTGCCATCCGCTCACTTCGCTTTCTGCAGATCTTACGTATGATCCGAATGGACCGACGCGGAGGAACCTGGAAACTGCTGGGCTCGGTGGTTTACGCCCACAGCAAGGTAACCAAAACCTGCAACCAGACCACATGGAGCGTGTCATTTGGTGTTGATTTGATTTGACCACACAGTTGCTTTCCATCATAATCCGTAACAAGCAATAAAAGAAATCTAAACCAGTGGTTCTCAACCTGTGGTCCATGGCCCCTTGGAGGTCCATGGAAGTATTGCAACTTGTCCGTGGCTATGACCTCATTTCAATGGCAGAAGCTATTCAAATGTTTTATTTTTAATATGTCCATATTATTTTTTATTTGTTATTTAAGGATGAGATCCATCTAAATAAAATTGTTCGACCTGAAGGATAAGTAGAGAGTTAAGATGGACTTAAAAATGACACAAGACTCTCCCGTCACACTGGAGTGTGTTCAACTCACCACATCCACAAATCTGACTCAAATCTGACTCCCCGCATCAGGGGTCCCCAGGTTGAAAACCCCTGATCTTTGATGGCGCAATCAGAGACAAACTTGATTCTGTGTTTTTTGGGTTTTTTGCCGTGAGAAGGTGAATGTCAGCAGTGTAGAGTATAATCTTCCTGTCATCTGATCATGTTTATTGATTCTGGACTGTTACTTATTGATGAGTTCCCTCCCCCATCAGACTTTCAGTGTCTTTTTGTTTCCCTGTCTTGTGTGTATGTGTATGCGTGTGTGTGTGTGTGTGTGTGTGTGTAGGAGCTGATCACAGCCTGGTACATTGGGTTCCTGTGTTTGATCCTGGCGAGTTTCCTCGTATATCTGGCAGAGAAAGAAGACAATGAACAGTTCGAGACCTACGCAGACGCACTGTGGTGGGGACTGGTGAGCACACGCCAACGTGAAACACACACACGGCAACATGACACACACACACACGAGAACATGACACGCCACTTGGCACAGAAAAGAGTCAGAGTGGCTTTCCAGCATGAACAAATGTACCGAATCCCATAAACGCTGTGAATTTGTTGCCGTGTTTCATGCGTCAGTATATGTGCATGTCCCAGCATGCAACAGCAATGAGCAGGTCTGAGCTCTGCAGCAGTATAAATATGGAACGCCCCGCCTGCTGTTTGCTCTCAGATCACCTTGACGACCATCGGATACGGAGACAAGTTTCCCATCACGTGGAACGGTCGTCTGCTGGCGGCCACCTTCACGCTGATCGGAGTTTCCTTCTTTGCGCTTCCTGCTGTGAGTTCGTCCTCTTCCTGTCGGCTGACCTCTGAACTACGCACTCTCGCCAAGTCCAGCCAATCAAATTCTCCTAAAAGTCCGACCTGTCTGTCTCTCTGCTTGTCTGTCTTGTTGCCGGTGTGTCTCTCAGGGTATTCTGGGTTCAGGTTTTGCTCTGAAGGTTCAGGAGCAGCACAGACAGAAACACTTTGAGAAGAGACGAAACCCAGCGGCCGGACTCATACAGGTACAAATCCACTAACTGACAGCTGAACCAACTGACCGACCCATCCCCCGCTAACAAGGCGGACGTGGTCCTCAGTGTGAACTTATCAATGGGCACGGACCTCACACACTATCAGCTCTGTGATCTGTTTCAGCAGAGCCACAATTCCAAGGTAAATTTTCCTAAAATCTAATCTGCTGGATGGATGACATGTAAGCTTAATGGAAAAATGAATCGAGCCTCCAAATCCCCTAAAATTTGTTCTTTAATCCTGTTGTGGGGCTCAGAACCGAGTAAAAAAAGGTTTTTAGTTTACTGGGGTTTCAGCCTGACTCAGGTCGGCTTTGAACGGAAAGAATTTAGACTGTACGATTCAGAACTGTAGAAGATCATTACTTACATCATAGATTCCTTCCCTATTTTCACTTTGGTCTGTCTGTCTGCGTGTGTGTGTGTGTGTGTGTGCAGGCAGCCTGGAGAGTTTATGCCACCAATCTGAGCAGAACTGATCTGAATTCAACCTGGGATTATTATGAGAGGACTGTGTCTGTGCCTATGTACAGGTACACACACACACACACACACACACACTCACACACACAGAGACAAATCCAATCATGATATCAGATATTTGAGTTTCCCTTCCTTCCTTCCCTCTTTCTGGTCTCCTCCCCCTCTCTCTCCTCAGGTTGATTCCTCCTCTGAATCAGTTGGATTTGTTGCGGAATCTGAAGAATAAATCTGGACTCTCATTCAGGTCTGAGACCGCTGCACTCCGTACATTTCCAACCTTACTGCTAACAGGATATGATGTCACGTTGTTCATTCTGCTTGCTTCCTGTCTGTGTGCTGTAGGAAGGACGTTCAGCCTGAACCCTCTCCTAGGTGAGTGACTGCTCGCTGCTAATGTGGGAATAAAGACATTAAAGATGTCCGAGGAGATGAGACATAATTCATATCACAACAGGGACCAACTCCAGGTCTTCCTCCTGGTGCCTTGGTCAAGACTGGTTAACATGTTTTAGTGGGTGGGGGAAACTGGAGCACCCGGAGGAAACCCACGCAGACACGGGGAGAACATGGAAGCTCCACACCGTGCCACTAGGCGGAGTTACAAACGTCACTTGTAAATTTCTTCTTAAATTCACGGCATTCCAAATTGATTGAGCGACATTTCTCACACACATGCTAGAAGTCGATCATCGATCAGGGTGAAGATTACTATCTTTCTATGGACACAGGCAAAAGGTTGGGACGCATACACACTACAAAACACTCAACCTGTGTGTGTGTGTGTGTGTCTCCCTCCCCTGCAGTCAGAAGGTCAGTCTGAAGGAGAGGGTGTTCTCGTCTCCCAGGAGTTCAGGAAGTAAAGGCAAAGCTTCTCCGCAGCACGGTGAGTGAGGGACCTGCACCTGAATTCATCCAATGAAATGAAATGTGAAAACCGGAACCTGTACAGAACCTCTCCGAGACAAAGAGACACTCTGAGACACTCCGAGACACACAGTGTGTTTACAGGAAACTTTAATTGTAGGAACGTAGGCCGTATTAAATGGCCTCCATTATTCTTAAATGGAAGAAGTTTGGCGCCAAGCCAGACTTAGCAATGCGAGCAATGGAGATGGACCTGACAGAGCTCCGGAGATCCTCTGAGGAGAGGGGTCAGGTTCCCAGAAGGACGAAAGTCCATGCAGAAACACACACACAGCACACACTTTCTTTTTTTTGTCTGAAAAGTTCCTTATGGTGTGAAGTCATTAGTGAAGAAGAACAGTTTTGATGCTCCCCTCTTTCTTCCTCAAGTTGTCCCCCCAGTGGGTCCTAGCCCTGGTGTCGCCCCTGTGGTGGGCACTGGTGTGGCTACTCCTGGATCAGGGGGGGCTCCTGGGGTCCCCGGAGGTCCAGCGGGGGGCCTGCAGGCCTTGCGACGTTCCCCCAGCCTGGACCCAAACCTGGAGGAGAGTCCCAGCAAAGTCCCAAAGAGCTGGAGCTTCGGAGAACGCAGCAGAACGCGACAGGCCTTCAGGATCAGAGGAGCCGCTTCCAGACAAAACTCCGAAGGTAGGAGGGCCCAAGGCCTGTCAGTTACAGACAGACTGAACCAATCCAACAACAGACAAACACCCTCACACTCATTGACATCATCAGATGTTGCTCGTTACATCAGCTGTGTTTGTCAGGTTCCGGTGCTCATGTTTTACATTTCAACTCCCAAACTGTTACAATCTCAAGAGTTTGATTTGATTTCTACATAAATGTGTTTCGTCTTCACCCAAGTTTTCAATGAAGTTCGACGGAAAATGCGAAGTCAGGCAAGAAGTAGAAACTCAAACCAGAGCAGCATCTGACCAGTAACTTTTATAGAGGAATACGTCTCATTTTTACATTTTGATTTTAAAAAACAAACAAACTTCATCCTCCTCAAGGGAGCAGCACACGTTTTTACAGTAATATGTATTAGATATTAGTGTTTTTAAGAAAGAAAGAAAGAAGGACAGTAAGAAAGGAAGAAAGAAAGAAAGGAAGGAAGAAAGAAAGGGAGAAAGAAAGGAAGGAAGAAAGAAAGAAAGAAAGAAAGAAAGAAAGACAGAAAGAAAGAAAGAAAGAAAGAAAGAAAGAAGTGTGCTTAATTGATCCCTGTAGGTAAATGAACTCTCTCCACTTTAACCCGTCTTCAATGAGGAGCAGTGGGCAGCACACACATGCAAACACACACACACACACACACAACAGCACCTGGGGACCAACTCCAGATCTTCCACCTAGTGCCTTGCTCAGGGGCAATGGCAGGCGCTACTAACCTTTTTGTGGGAGGGGGAAACCTGAGCACCAGGAGGAAACCCAGGCAGACACGGGGAGAACATGGACGCACGGTGGTTCCATTTATCAGACGTTTGTGATAAAATATGATTGTTTGTCAGTTACAAATAAATAAATTAAGGTGAAGCCACACATTCACAGGAACACATTTATTATTATATTTGTACTTTATTTGTTCACAAATGTCACTAATATCTACTTTCTATTGAATTATATGTAATGTTTTTGTTGCATAATGTGTCAGCTGTGTTTTATTATATACGATATATTATCGGTTTATTCATTCAGTACAGTACAATATTCTATTCAGTACAGTTTTTGTCTTAAAACTGAAAAAAAATGTTCAGTAAAGAAAAAATGTAAAGAAATATTTTGTGTTCCTGCCGCAGTGCTGATAGAGATGCAGGACGAAGAGTTCAGACAGAAGAACTCCCCAGGTCAGAGGTCGAACTCACACACACACACACACACTCAGACACGTGCACTCACACACACACGCGCTCACACACACGGGCAGAGTTGTTGGTCTGCAGCAGCTGTGGAACAGAGCTTTATGGGTTCCTGTAGCCACAGAGCTTCTCGTGGTGCCCGTTGGTGGACGGAGACAGGAGTGAGACTTAAGACAGGGGAGACAGACCAGACGTCTCTGACATGTCCAACTGGAGGCAGGAGAACGTCCTCAGATCCTCCTCAGTGCTCTGAAAGTCATTCTTTACAGTGTGCATCAACATAGAAACACAGCTCAAGCCTTAAAATGCACGTTTAAGACACTTTAGACTTTAATAGACCCTCAGATCTTCAAACCAGCAGACAATCAGACCTTTAACCCTTCAGAACCCTGAGACCATTAGAGCATCTGAACTTTAGAGCTTTAGTCATTCAGACCCGCAGATCTTCAGACCATCAGACAATTAGACTTTATGACCCTCACAACTTCATCCCCTCAGACCATTAGACCTTCAGTCTTTTAGACCTTCCTGCATTCAGTTTTTAGACCATCAGACCATCATACCCTCAGACCATCAGATCATCATACCTCAGACCTTCAGACCATCAGACCTTCAGACCATCAGACCTTCAGACCATCATACCTCAGACCATCATACCTCAGACCTTCAGACCTTCAGACCATCAGACCATCAGACCTTCAGACCATCAGACCTTCAGACCATCAGACCTTCAGACCATCAGACCATCAGACCTTCAGACCATCAGACCTTCAGACCATCAGACCTTCAGACCATCAGACCATCAGACCTTCAGACCATCAGACCATCATACCTCAGACCATCAGACCTTCAGACCTTCAGACCATCAGACCTTCAGACCATCAGACCTTCAGACCATCAGACCTTCTGACCTTCAGAAACAAACATTTCAAAGCTCTCTCCCCCTGTCCCTCCTCTGCCCTCCCAGAGGTCGTCGTCCCAGGCGACGACCTGGCCGATGACACCAAGAGCTGTCACTGTGAGTTTGTCCCTCAGGATCTGACACCGGGGTTAAAGGTCACCATCAGAGCCATCTGGTAGGACGTGATTTTTATTTGTTTTCTTTTTTATTTGTTGATCTCTGATTTTATTCACTTCTTCATTCATCTGTCATTTGTTTTTCTATTTATTTGTGCTCACCCCAGGGTCAAAGGTCATCATCACTGTTTGGGCTCTTTGGTTTGACCTTTGGTAAGAAAAACCCCCCACTTTTTTTCTCATCTTCATCACTCCTCTTTTCGTCACTGGTTTCCTTTGACCGTTTGGTTCTCACTCTTTGAATATCATTTCCTGTCCAATCGTCGGCGGATGAACGAAAAAAACATGAAAAAACAAACAACAACAATAAACAAATATCGTTACTGTTTTGCGGTTTCTTTTGTTTAGCAGCGAGATGAACTTTTCTATCCGATATTTGCCGTAACGACACACTGAAGTATCTTTATGAACCAAACTTCCCAGACATTAACCCGTGTGTTTCCTGTCAGCATCATGCGGTTCATGGTGTCTAAGAGGAAGTTCAAGGAGAGTCTCCGTCCGTACGACGTGATGGACGTCATCGAGCAGTACTCAGCCGGACATCTCGACATGCTCGCCCGCATCAAGAACCTGCAGGCCAGGTAGGTCCCCCGATCCTAACCCAGACCAGGTTAGACCTTCACCCGACGCCTGCTCGTCTCTTCCAGGCTTACTGTGGTCACTACGTGGTTTTTACAGCCCACAGCACGCTAGCGGGTGGTTGCTAGTCCAACCTGCGAGCTCACGTCCTGTTTCCGGGGCTCAGATTCATGTTGCGTCTTGGTTCTTAGGGTGGACCAGATTGTTGGGAGAGGGACACCGATCGCAGACAAGGACCGACCCAAAGCAGCCAATGAAGAGATCCCGGAGGACCCGAGCATGATGGGACGGCTGGGGAAGGTGGAGAAGCAGGTACATGAGGGACGTCCAAGTGGACCAACATGACAGGACAGGAGATGTCCTATATTTGTAATTTCATATGAATAGAATTACACGATTGTTGCAGAAGGAAATCTAAACTACGTGATGAGATTGGAGCAAAATGCTTCTTTGATCTGTGTCCCTCAGGTGGTGTCCATGGAGAGGAAGTTAGACTTCCTGGTCAATATTTACATCCAGCGAATGGGAATCCCTCAGGCAGAGACCGACGCCTACTTTGGTACCAAGGAGCCTGACCCGGCGCCGCCGTACCACAGTCCAGTGGACCACATCGAGAAGAGCCAGTCCATCTCCAAGATCATGCAGTCAGTGTCTGTTTCTGTTACTGCTTAGCGCAACACGTTACCTGTAACCTTTAACCTCTAAGCAGCGACCTGTACCCAAAGACCGATCCTCTTAAACTCTGGTGAGGTGAAGGGAAATGGAAATGACGTGTTCATCGTTTGGAGATGCTGCTGAATGATTTTTGGTGATTTTTTATGGCTTTTCTCCGTTTTAACGTGTCCTTGTGATGCTGTTTATTTCTGCAGGTTGTTACCCGGCGACCACGTGGAGAAGAACCGCGCGGTCACTAAGATGGTTCGGTCCAGCAGCTCTACGGGACACAGGAACCACAGTGCCCCCACCTGCCCACCCTCCACCTCCTGGCAACCAATCAGCTCTCAGCTCCATCAGCAGGCCCTGCCCCCCCCACAGCGCAGCCACGGCAATACTCCGAGTCCAGTGAACGACGCCTCGCTGGTTCGACTCCCGCCGCCCCCTCCTGGAGAGAGGCACGGTGGGGGGAGGAGTCACCGCCACAACAACGGAGAAAGACGAAGCGAAGCAGCCAATGGAGGAGGAGGAGCAGGAGGAGGAGGGGAGGAGATGAAGCCTGACAGCGACACCTCCCTCTCCTTTCCATCCGTAGACCACGAGGAGCTGGACCGTTCTTTCAGCGGGTTCTCCATCTCCCAGTCTAAGGAGAACCTTGACTTCCTCAACAACGGCTTCTACTCCTCCTCCGCCAACCTGGGAGAACACCAACGAGGAGGAGGAGAAGGAGGAGGGGGAGGCGGAGGGGGGACCTCCCTTTGCGCTACCGTCCGGCCCTACATCGCTGAGGGGGAGTCAGACTCTGACTCTGAACTGTGTGCTCCTTCACCACACTCCGACCAGGCCTGGACCGGAACCAAGTAAGGACCACCAGAGACCAGAGGGGTGCTGTACAGAGCTCAGCCCAAAAGCATCATGGGAGGTCAAGAATGTTGAACTGTGACCCTGAACCCCGATTGGTTGATTTAAGACACTTTATACCTGTTCATCAGCATCACGAAGAAAAAGGAACCAACCAGCAACCTGGAACCACAAATCACCAACCTGAGCCGCCTGACAGCCCCTACACAACTACACAACAACACAACAACACACAACAACACAACAACACAAATCACCAACCTGAGCCCCCTGACAGCCCCCACACAACAACACACAACAACACAAATCACCAACCTGAGCCGCCTGACAGCCCCTACACAACTACACAACAACACAACAACACACAACAACACAACAACACAAATCACCAACCTGAGCCCCCTGACAGCCCCTACAAAACTACACAACAACACAACAACAACACACACCACCACAAATCACCAACCTGAGCCATTTTAAAACCTGTTCACTACAATACACACACACTATCATCAGTAGAACAAAGAATACACACATCATGTTGTTGTTGTTGTTGTTGTTGTTGTGCTGATGCTCCAGGC
>OMNV01029232.1:188758-208332 GCA_900303265.1 Brotula barbata | reverse complement strand
TTGAGTATTTTCTTCTTTCTTTTTTGCCTCTCAGACGACATATGAACAAAACAGGAAAAGGAAAAGTTCACGTTCTTATCAAAAATATTTTCAAATGCCATCACAGGCATTAGGAGAATAAACAGAGGGCACATTTTAGTACACGTGGTTTATATATATATTTTAGTACATGTGGTTTATATATATATTTTAGTACATGTGGTTTATATACATTTTAGTACACGTGGTTTATATATATATTTTAGTACATGTGGTTTATATACATTTTAGTACACGTGGTTTATATATAATTTTAGTACACGTGGTTTATATACATTTTTAGTACACGTGGTTTATATACATTTTAGTACACGTGGTTTATATATATTTTAGTACACGTGGTTTATATATATTTTAGTACACGTGGTTTATATATATTTTAGCACATGTGGTTTATATACAGCAGGTTTCTTAAAACTTGATCCACAGTAATAAATTCCAGAGCTGACGTTGTGCTGCTGCTGCTGTCCAACAGGTCTGACAGGATCACCAGCTCCTAAAGATAAGATCGCAGGTCCTACTGTTTCTAAAGGTGAACCTTCTTCCCGGTCCTGCCACTCCTGATCACGTAATGACATCAGTCACATGCGATGACATCATCTTCGGTGCCTTCATAAAGCTCACGTTTTCTATATTACTAATCCTAATGAATACAGACAACATGAATAATCAGGCGGAGGACATTGACACGGATGTCCCCGGCCAGGACGACAACGCAGACCGACCCGCAGAGACGGAGCGCAGCACCGAGACCGAGGAACAATGCGGAGTGACTGAGGATGAGAGTACCCTGAGACAGCAGAATGAGGACCTGCAGACGCAAATTCAGGATTTACAAACGAGACTCCAGATACTGAGTAGAAAGTTCAAGGCTGTACAGGAGGACAATAACGCGCTGAGGCAGCAGAACGATGACCTGCAGAAGGAGATTATGGAGCTGCTGTTCAAACTGTCCTACAGGCCCTGAACTTCCTGAACAGGATCAAAAAGACTCATCTTCACTCTACGGAGATTACGTGTTCTCCCTGTGGATTTTCTTTCCATAACGGTGATTCCTGATTTCCCCTGCAGAGAAAATGAATTCCAGCCGCGTGTGTCCATGATCCCATTCTTTTGGTCACTGCCATGACCGTAGGTAAGAGTTAGATGTAGAATGTAGATAGTGGGGGTGCTGAAATTACTCAAGAACTGCTTTTATTGTTTCTAGCTTGTGAGATGCTTTGAATGTAATAATATATAAATGAGTAGTTTTTAAATGTAGTGTGATCAGGAAATTGAACTTGTTGTCTTCAGGCTCAGCTGCTCACCCAGACCGTTCGGTACAGCATCAGCATCACTGCGACAGTCGTATCAATCTACCTACGGCCCCGGATTTGGAGGTACTGATCCGCATCCCAGTCACTTCACACTCACGGCTTGATCTGCCCCTGCCTGGATGTTAAACCTGAACCTGAATTAGTGTGAGAAGTCCACTGGGATGAGGTCAAAGGAATTAGAGAGGGTGAGAGATAGTGTGTGTGTGTGTGTGTGTGTGTGTGTGAGAGAGATGCATGAAATAAATATGTAAATAAAATAAACATGTATGTATACCAACATGGGTCCTGATGTAGAAGAAACAAGGAGTCTGTGAGAGAGAGACAGACAGAAAGAGAGACAGACAGACCAAGTATGAAAAAGCCAGGATCAGGACAGTCCACAAAGGAGACAGAGGAATAAGGTCTGTGATGATGTGGTGGGATAAAATCCTTGGAGCAGAGTACAGACCACCAAACTTAGAGTAGAAACATAATCTGCCAACATTCAGTGAGACAAAACCTTTTTGTTGGGTAGAACCGAAACCACAAGAGTGCCAAGAGTGCCAAGTTACTGATTCCTGCTGTAGTTTTCAAGGCGATCAAGTAAGAGTCTACGTGTCTATGTGTACCGTTGCAGGTGTTGGGAGGCGACCAGCAGGGCAGCAGTAGCAGGAGAGGACAAAAAAAGAGACAGCAATGCAAGGAACGGGGGAAGGCAGAGGGGCCCCATAATGGGACTGGGCCTCTGAGATGACATTAAGAGGAAGACTTGCAAGTCTTCAAGGGGACGAGGACAACGATCTGGATGTGTCTCAGTAAAAGAGGAGGAGATGTAACATTTTGGGTGATCCAGTGCAGGAGGATTTGCAATCACCTCCACTAGGTGACAGTGGAGTGACGGTCTCAGATTTTGGGAAAGTACAAAAAGATGATCCCTCACTCAGCGTGTTTCAAAGATGTGAAGTGTGTGGAAGAGGCAGGAAAGGGAAAGGATGATGGTAGATGGAGTTACTGTATGTACAGTGTCTCACTCATTCAGCAGCAAATCACAGATGCACTGAAAACTGGAAGCACACTGGAAATTCAGAAAACCCTTTCATCAAGACACCTTTTGGTAACCTGCGAGATTTGTTTGTTCTAATTTATGTTACTTGCCATATCGATTTATATATAAAACATTCTTCCTTCATATGCTGTATTCCATCCATTTTACCATATTGTTCTACTCAGTCAACTCCAACCCCAAATTAGACGCGTTAATTCAGGAACAGCTACTTCCTCATTCTTTCCACCACAATAAAATAATCACCCGGTCAGTTTTTGTGTCTCAGCTTTGTACAGTACTCATACTGTTGTTCTCATGCAGGTCACATGATGCAGTAAGATGAACTGGTTTCTCCAAAGTCTCCTCTAGTGAACAGGCCTTGTGTTGTATTAAGTAGGATTTATTAAAGAAAGGGTAAAACGGAAAGAAAAACAAGTAACTAAGTATTAGAAGTACTTACAAGTTATCAAATCACATTTTCCTTCACAGGTAACTAACTATAAGAAGCTTACAGACAACAGATAAGTACAATAAAATGAATTAAACAAATACAGCATCAAACAACACAATGTGTGACTAATACAACTATACACACACTCCTTAGGTCCTTAAATAAAACACACATACTGAATGGATAGACGAGGATTGTCAACCTTCCTACAAGCAACGCCTTAACAGGAAACTAGAGCTCTGCTGGAAGTTATCATAAATAAAAGCCTCAGTTTCAAAATAAAATCTTTTTTACCTTGTTTCATTACAGCACTCAACACTGTCATTAACGGCCATGACATCACGTTTAATGATGTGTCGAAGGCATGAGGCTACACTTGAACGGGATGACATCATCAACGTGCGATGGCATCACGTCACGCGCCTTGATAAATGTCTGATTCCGTTCTCGTTTGTCTTTTCAGAATCCACTTCCTAGTCAAGCTGGTGGTGGTGATGCGCCGACGAGCCGGTTTGCCAACTGCCATTTAACTAGTAGTAGGTGTAGTAATCTGTCTTTCTCTTTATTTCTACTCATAATGAATCGAGAGAACATGAATGGACAGGAAGTGTTCACCGTAGAAGACATTTGCATGGACGACGACACAAACCAATCTGACAGCTCTGCTTCCCAACACGTGCTGCTCCTTGGAACGACAGAGCGGAGCAGCAGGGCGCTGTGCAAAGTCATTGAGAGGGAGAGGATGTGCCATGCTGAAAATGAAGATGTGGCCTCCGTCAGCAAAGTACAATTACTGAAAAAACAATTCTTGAAAATATTTAAAAAGTTCAGCAGGAACCGGAGTGACGACATAGAGACCTTGGCCTTGAGATGGCAGAACGATGACCTGCTGAGGCAAATTCAGAATTTACAAAAGGACCTCGAGATACTCAGTAGAAAGTTCACAGCAGAGCAGGAAGAGAATGATAGTTTGAGAAATCACAACGTTGACTTGCAGATGCAATCTGTGGATCTATCGGCGAGCATAGAGGAACAGAGCAGAGTTACTAAACAGAAGTTTAACTTTAGGCATAAAATGTCAATAACGGTGGCTGAGAACATAGGATGTCTTCACAAAAATAAGAGAGACAAATTTTTGAGGCCTCAGAAAATTGCTGAATCGGACAAGATGGAGGGGAATAGTGGTTTGAGGCAGAACGATGACCTGCAGATGCTTCTGGTGGAGCTGCCACAGAGTACTGAACAACAGTGTACCGTTACGAAGCTGAAATGTAATTTCAGGCATCCTGTGAGGCATCTTAGGAAAAGTAAGAATTTGGTGTTCGAGCACATTTCCGGTAAAGGCAAAGGGAGTACAAACCATCTCAGGAATTGCAAGAAAGAGCAGAATTGGATGCACGACCAAATGTCAGTAAGAAT
The DNA here is from genome assembly GCA_900303265.1 of Brotula barbata. Lineage (NCBI taxonomy): Eukaryota > Metazoa > Chordata > Actinopteri > Ophidiiformes > Ophidiidae > Brotula > Brotula barbata. The sequence continues at coordinate 204,083 of OMNV01029232.1, read as the reverse complement.
CGGATCCAAGGAGGCAACTGAAATTTTCAAAGCAGAGGAAGAGAAGCAACTTCTTGAGGCTGAGCTGAGAGTGGAACAACAGCACAGGGCCATCAGGCAAAACTGTTTTTTGGGCCTCGAAGGAATGATAGAGAGGCATCTTAAATCATTAAATTGTGAAATGGAGGATGAGAAAGAGGAGAATTACTTGCTGTTTCAGGGCTTCATGGAAAAACTAACAGCAGAGAAGGAGCAGAATAAAGCCTGGCTGGCCGGCTGTGAGAAGCAGATTCGGGTGCTACAGCTTCGAGCCCGCGAATGGTGCAGATTTACAGAGAACAAATATCATTTCAGGCTGCAGGAGGTGAACGACACCTTGAAACAGCAGAATGAGGAACTCCAGAGGCAAATTCAGGACCTGCTGCTGAGATCGGAGGAACACTGCCAAATCACTGAAAATGAGAAGAACGCCTTGAGACAGCAGAACGATGACCTGCAGAAGCAGATTCAGGACCTGCTGCTGCGATCAGAGAAACGGTGTCGAATCACTGAGAACGAAAGGAAACCCCTGAGGCAGCAGAATAACGACCTGCACAAGGACATCCAGGACCTGCTGCTGAAATCGGAGGAAAAGTGTCAAATCACCGAGAATGAGAAGAATGCATTGAAACGGCAGAATGATGACCTGCAGAGGCAAATTCAGGACCTGCTGCTGCGATCAGACGAACAGTGTCGACTCACTGAGAACGTGAAGAATGCCTTGAGACAGCAGAACGATGACCTGCAGAGGCAGATTCAAGACCTGCAGTTCAGATCCGAGGAACGGTGCAGATTTACTGAATATGAGAAGAACTCGTTGAGACAGCAGAATGATGACCTGCAGAGGGAAATCCAGTACCTACGGCTACAAGCTGAAGAACAGTGCCGAGTCACCGACGAGGAAAAGAATTCCCTGAGAGAGCAGAATGACCTCCTGCAAACGCAAATTCTGCAGTTCCTGTTCACAGCCGATCAACAGCGCAGGTTCACTGAATATGAGAAGAACACCTTGAGGCAGCAGACTGACGACCTACAGAGGCACATCCAGGATCTGCTGCTGAAAGCTGAGGAATGGTGCAGAGTCACTGAGAGTGAGAAGAACGCCTTGAGGCAGCAGAATGATGACCTGCAGAAGCAAATTCAGGACCTACTGCGACGATCAGAGGAACAGTGCCAGATCACTGAGAGTGAGAAGAACACCTTCAGACAGCAGAACGATGACCTCCAGAAGTACATTCAGGAGCTGCAGCTGAAAGTTAAGGAACGGAATAGGTTCACGACGAATGAGAGGAATGCCCTGAGAGAGCAGAATGATGACCTGCAGAAGCAAATTCAGGAATTACTGATGAAATCTGAGGAACAGTACCAAATCACCGAGAATGAGAAGAACACCTTCAGACAGCAGAATGATGACCTACAGAGGCACATTCAGGAGTTACTGCTGAGAACAGAGAAACATTACCAAATCACTGAGAATGAGAAGAACACCTTGAGACAGCAGAATGATGACCTGCAGAAGCAAATTCAGGAACTACTGCTGAGATCAGAGGAACAGTACCAAATCACTGAGAATGAGAAGAACACCTTGAGACAGCAGAATGATGACCTGCAGAAGCAAATTCAGGACCTCCTGCTGAGATCAGAGGAACACTGTCAAATCACTGAGAACGAGAAGAACATCTTAGGACAACAGAATGATGACCGTCAGACGCAAACTCAAGACCTGACACTCAGAGGAGAGGAACAGAGCACAATCACTGAGAATGCCAAGAACTCATTGAGAGAGAACAACGATGACCTGCAGAATCAAAATCAGGACCTGCTGCTCAGATCAGAGGAACACTGTCAAATCACTGAGAACGAGAAGAACATCTTAGGACAACAGAATGATGACCGGCAGAAGCAAACTCAAGACCTGACACTCAGAGGAGAGGAACAGAGCACCATCACTGAGAATGCCAAGAACTCATTGAGAGAGAACAACGATGACCTGCAGAAGCAAATTCAGGACCTGCTGCTCAGATCGGAGGAGCAGTACCAAATCACTGAGATTGAGAAGAACACCTTAAGGCAGCAGAATGATGACCTCCAGAAGGAAATTCATGACCTACAGCTGAGAGCCAAAGAACGGTGTTCAGTCACTGAGGACGAGGAGAACTCCTTAAGACAGCAGAATGATGACCTGCAGAAAGAAATTCAGGACCTACAGCTGAAATCCAAAGAAATATGCAGAGTCACTGAGAATGAGAAAGACTCCTTGAGACAGGAGAATGATCACCTGCAGACGGAAATTCTTCAGTTTCTGTTCACCGCTGATCAACAGTGCAGATTCACTGAAAATGAGAAGAACACCTTGAAACAGCAGACTGACGACCTACAGAAGCACATTCAGGACCAGCAGCTGAAAGCTCAGGAAGAACTAAGAACCACCGAGAAAAAATATAATTTGAAACTTCAGATACTAAATGACAAGGTCAACGAAGAGAGGGAGGTGAAGAATAGCTTGAAACAGCAGAATGAAAACCTACAGAGGCAAATTCAGGAGCTACAGACAAGAACCCAGCTGGACAAGCAGGTAGAAGATGTAGGTCCTGAAGGTTCTAGTCAAGCCACATCAACTCCCATTTGTTTGGATATCCCAGTTTCACATACAGAGCCTCAAAGTTGTTCGCAGGCGCACACATCAGCACTTCCAAATCTAGTCCAAAGCTGCCCGGAGTCAGAAAGAAAACCTCTCCTAAAAACCTTAACATCAAAGGAGAAACGGAAAAATCCTTTGGAAAGACAATTTAAGGGGAAAGTCCCTCTCTCTTTGGTCTCGCACGTGTCTACAGATCCTAAAGATCCTGGAGGCCGTAAAGGTCACGCGTGTGCCGCATGCTCTAAAGGTGTTACAGGTCATATCAATCCTAAGGTCGCTAGCAGTGCTAAAGTTTATGCAGGCCCGAAAGTCTACACAGGCCCTAAAGGTCTTAAACCTTCTACAAGACTATTGGACCCTAAGTCAAGTTTTTAAGGGCAGGATTGCTAAACTCACCGCAAATTGCTGCTAGGTCGTTAATTTTGCATCACTGCATCTATTGAATTTTGCGCGGTGTTGACCAACACTGATAAAGTAAACTCACAGCGTGCTGTCAGTTCTAACATAACCAATTGTTTGGAGGTCTCCACCCCATGACTATCCATGGCGATGTTGTTGCCATGGGAGCTGGAAACAAGTTTCTGGCATTTTAGCCCAGGTGGATTTTCTTTTAGGATTTGGGTCAAGACTCCAACTTGCCAGGCCAAGCTGACTTGTCCACTTTGGTGAGCCGGGCCAATTTGACAGACAAACAGCTGCATTTCAGAGGCTACATCAGAGCCTGTTCTGACTTCACAGCGATCCATACAGCAGAGAGGTAGACAGGATGGACAGGGCAGAGAGCAGGGATGACACGCAGCAAAGGACGCAGGTCAGAAACCTGCAACGCTGCGGTATGTGACATGCACTCTACAAGGTGAGCCACCGGAGCACCTTGTTCTTGTGGTATGTCAGTCAGTCTCCATTCCGCTTATCCAAGTCAAGGTCGTGGTGGGGCTGAAGCCTAACCCACCGTGTTGATGTGGGTTTCCTCCGGGTACTCCGGTTTCCTCCCACCTCCAAAGACATGTAGCTTAGGTAAATTGGAGTATCTAAATTGCCCGTAGTTGTGAATGGGAGTGTGATTGAGTCGTCCCTGTGATGGACTGGCAGCCTGTCCAGGCTCCACCCCACCTTTCATCCGATGACATCAAAAACATCTTAGATTTAATTTCTGTGCTAGTCTGGTCATTTCTGTGGAGTTTACAGGTTCTCTGTGCAGCTTTTGGTTGTTAGATGAATGACGCTACCAAATAAATACATTTACTATAATTTGAGTTGTTTGTATCAGACTGGACAATTGGCACAATAAGCACAATTTTTTAAAATCAGTCCTCTGCAGTTCTACAAAAAAATATAATTATTCATGGTTATTATTTTAAAAGGTTTCAACACTTTGAAGCCACTATATCCACTATAACAAAAGTTTTACACAATCAAACTCAAACTCATCTGGAATTCATAAAACTTAGTAGTAGTAATATTCTCGAGACAATTTGTGGTGATGTTGAACATGATTAATATGCTTTGTTCTATTCTTCATAATAAAAGAAGCATAAACTTTGGAAATCCACGTAAATATACTCTTTTTTTGTTGTATCATAGATAAATTGCAGATTTTCGTTTATTTTACTCGCAGTGCCTGATGGGATTCACGGTCGTAATTGAATATCTTGAATAGGGTCAAACCTAGATTGTTTCCATAATTGTATTGTCCCTCGAACGTATGAATAAAGTTTGAAAGCAAAAAAGACTTCCGTACTTCCGCACTTCCGCACGTCGCCATGTGACTGTTCGGCGTCTCAGTCACATGATGTGCTGTGATTGTTTATGAGTCGCGGCCGCGTTTTTGTAGGTTCGTTGTCGTCACTGGACTTGGAAGGGGAAAGAGGTGAGCGAGGTAAGAGACACGAAAAGACAACTTACTCATCTTTATTTTATGTGTTTTAAAGTTAGCTGATTTTGTTTATTGTGTTTATCTATGTGTTATCAATATTTTATCGGACATGAAAAGTTGTACGTGAAATGTGATCACAATTTTTGTGCCGGAAGGTTTGGAAGTCCGCCAAACTCCAGAAAGAGAAGCCTTCGTTTCACTTTTGTGTCCTGCAAAACAAAGTCAGACGAGCGTTACTCTGCATTTTATAGATTAGTACTCATTCTTCTGCTCTACTGCCGCTTTCGGCCAATACGTAACCAGCCAACATGTGACACAGAAGTTAAATGACTTCTTTGGTGTCTGTGCTGTTAGCCGTTAGCTTGGTTCTGCCCTTGATCAGTTTACAATCCATTTCCTGTATCATTACTTGCAATCATTTAGATTAAATCGCATATTCTGGCATGCAGAACAATCGGCAGATTAAACTGGTATTTGGTCATAAAGTTCCCAATAACGGACGAACCACATATTTCCGCATTTAAACGAGATTAAATAGTTTCACATCGCTTTATTTTGAAGCCTCGTTAGACTGTTCACGTCACTAAAAGTAGAGAAATTTGAGGAAGGAACGTGTGTGTGTGTGTGTGTGTGTGAGGAAGGAACGTGTGTGTGAGGAAGGAACGTGCGTGTGTGTGCGTGTGTGTGTGTGTGTGTGTGGGCTGACTGACTGACTGCAGCGACACAGCTGTTCTGTGTCAGGGTTCTGCTTTTTCATGCCGTGTGCATTATGTGGCTGCATGTTGTGTTTCAGATGCATGTGTTGCTGTTGCCTGTGTTGCTGTTGCCCGTGTTGATGTGTGTTGGAGGAGCGCCGGCTGACGATGAAATCAAATTCCTGCCTGGACTGCGCAAACAGCCCAGCTTCAAACAGTACAGCGGCTACCTGAGCGTGCCAGATGGGAAGCACTTTCACTACTGGTCAGCGTGCACACACAAACACCTGCACCCCTCCTCCCTGTGGTCTAAATCAGGGAATCTTCAGCTGATGGAAACGCTGAGACTGTGTCTTTGTTGTTTGTTGTAGGTTTGTGGAGTCCCAGCAGGAGCCGTCTAAGGACCCAGTGGTCCTGTGGCTCAATGGGGGGCCAGGCTGCAGCTCCCTGGATGGAATGCTGACTGAACATGGACCCTTCCTGGTACAGATTGACCTGTAACTTCATCGTTTGTCTGGATGTTTGATGTGGTGCTGACCTTTCACCTCCCCCGTTATGTTTCAGGTTCAGGATGATGGTGTATCACTGGAGTACAACCCCTATGCCTGGAACAAGGTGAGTTGAACTGTGACGTGGGGCTACAGTCACAGGATCAGTATCTGCGTACAGAAATGAATTACTAAACTTACTACTTTATTAAATGAATACAACTCTGTTCTTTTGTGCGCTCTTTGGAGACAGATTGCCAACATGTTGTACCTGGAGTCTCCAGCAGGGGTCGGCTTCTCATACTCTGACAGCCACAAATACGCAACCAATGACAGTGAGGTAAGGATTTATTCTATTAGAGGAAATGGTTTGTATTTTCTAAAGTAAAAGCAGCTGAACCATGATGATGATGATGTTATGTTTACTGGGATAGGACATTAATGAGATGTTTTGAAGCCACTATCTGAAACATTAAATACAGTAAAGGGATTGACGTCAGCGGGATAAGGATGAGATTTGAGTTGACCGTCTGGATGAGTCACCGCAGGTGAAGTCTGTCTTTTTTCATCATGTCTTGTGTTTTTGACTGCAGGTCTCCATGAACAACTATCAGGCTCTGAAGGAATTCTTCCGGCTCTTCCCAGAATTCTCAACCAACGAGCTGTTTCTGACAGGCGAGAGTTATGGCGGCATCTACATCCCAACACTGGCAGAGAGGGTGATGGAGGACAACAGCCTGAACCTTCAGGTAAGGCGGAAGTACAACAGGGATGTAGTATGCATCATTGGTACTTTGTAGTTTCTACATTACTGTGTAGTGTAGTTCCTTCAATAGTGCCAGGTAAAATATTGTTAAGCTCTGATTAAGTTTGAGCATTCTGGAGTTCTTTGGTTCATTTCTAATTGTTATCTAAGGCCAGTTTCAGGCCAGCGGCACAGCTGCTTCTTTAAAGTATTTGTATTGTACGATGACGTGAGGACCCTGTAAGAGAGCGGCTCTGCCCTGTGTGATGCAGAGCGTCGGTGTCTGAGAGGTGAAAGTGTACAAATGTAAACGAGAGTCCTGTAACAAGAGGAGTAAGTGAATAAGTGATAAAGGTATTGCCTCAAGAGAAAAAAATGGAGCAATAAAGGATATGAAAAGTAGCGGGTAAGGATGGACCCAATCGAAGAGTTGCCGGTTCGATCCCCTGCTCCTCCATGTCGAAGGTCCCTGAGCAAGACAAACAAGTAGCCGCAGTCCATTTACCATTTAGTAGTAATGGTGCTGTTTTCTGCAGGGCATTGCCGTGGGTAACGGGATGTCCAGTTACGAGATGAATGACAACTCTCTGGTGTTCTTCGCCTACTACCACGGCCTGCTGGGAAGTAGTCTGTGGATGGCCCTTCAGGCTTCCTGCTGCAAAGATGGCAAATGTGATTTCTACAACCCCACCAACCCCAACTGCTCCAACAGCGTGAGTCTGAATGGGATCAACTTTTAACTGGGTTTGAACCTGATGAACTGTTAACAGCGTCTGAACTGGATTCTTGCTCTGTCTCCCTTCCCAACCCCCCCTCCTCTCCCAGCTTGCTGAGGTTCAGTACATCGTCTATTCGTCAGGTCTGAACATGTATAATCTGTATGCTCCCTGTGCAGGTGGGGTCAAATCAATGCTCAGGTAAGCTTCCACTCCTCCTTTCACATCTCTCCATGCAGTGCAGAAAGTCACTTTGTTTACATGCACTTTAAAGTTTAAGTTATAAATCAGCCTTTGCATCATGTAGACACTTAAATCTGGTTGAAACTATGGTCACTAAGAGTAACAGATCATATTATGTAATTGCAAACTGATAAATACGTTTACATGCTTGAACAGCTGCTTGCATTTCCTCAATGAGCAGATGGACCTTTTCCTGCTTGGAGAGTGGTGGAAACCTATTGATTTCATGCATGCATCCCACTTAAATGCAGTGAGGCCAGATACCAAGCACACTGAGTGTAGGAAAGAAACGGAGCCCTCAGAAAGAAATTAATAAATCATAAATTTGGTCCTATGTATTCTGCATTGTTTGGCGAAAGAGGGTTTTGAACAGCCAGAGCGGTAAATCAGATGAAGCAAACTGTGACCTTTGACCTTCTCTTAGTCCAGCTGCTTGTATGTCTGTTTACTTTGATTATATTGTTCAACGGAAAATTGTGACTCAGCCCTGCACACTGTTGGTGATTTTTGTTTTGTTTTGTTTGTTTGTATTGTTTGCTCGTCAGTGTTGAAGACGATGAGCTGGTCGTCAGAGATCTGGGGAACTCGTTCATCAAACACCAGAAGACTGAGCTGTGGAATCAGGTCTGGTCAGGATCCTTACACTGAGCCAGGCTTGCACTTCCCAGCTGCACTTTGTGCTAACGCTTGAATTGAAAATATTCATTACATAATCAAGTTTTTTTTCAAGATTCCCAAATTGAATATGATTTTTTTTTTCCAATTAATCGTTTCAGTTTGTTTTTTTTTCCAAACCACAAACTGCGATAGAACTATGGAGCTTTAGGCCAGGAAAAGATGGCACATTGTGAAAGAGCTTCTATTTGTTTAACACTGCTAGGCGAGCACACAGCAGAGGTGGTTTGTCACTGTGACCGCTCCTCTCTTACAGTGGACAGTTTAATTCATTCTGCACCTTCCTTGACACTAAATATGCTGACTGCAGGCTTTGCTAAGCTAGAATAGTTCTTTTCAATCATTGATTGTGAAAATATGTGGATTTTGGCTGTGCTTTTGTCGCTGCTTAACTTGCACTTTACAGACCGTAAGCACCTCTCCATTTTTGCCGTTACCCCTTATTTACAAAATTCATTTGTTTGCTAAAACAAATGTTACAGTCTGAGGATGGTAACTAACAGTGCATATCGTCAGGGCGGCCTTATTTAGGAGAGTGACGTCTGTCTGTCTGTGTGTGTGTGTGTGTGTGTGTGTGCACAGAAACTCCAGGGTCTGGCTTCGGTCCACCGTAAGGTTCGTCTCGATCCACCCTGCACTAACTCCACGCCCTCCAGGCTTTACCTGAACAATGCGTATACCCGAAAAGCTCTGCACATCAGCCCACAGGCCCTGGACTGGGTTATCTGCAGGTAAGACTTCTTCCCACAATCCTCCGTTATCTTTTCACTGTAAAGACTGCTCGAGTTTCATCTGAATACCCCTGGTCTACGGGTACTCAACTAAAATTCAAGGAGTCCAGTTGGAGACAATTTCCTCAAGCAAACTTCCGGAACATCATAAGGTTTAACTTGAGTTATGATATCATTATTATACTTCAACAGTATTTATCATCAGTTTTCACAGTGAACTGTAGAGATATAAGTACTCTAAGAAAATCTTATTTCAAGTAAAATATGGGCTCATTGTAAAAGTAAAATAAATAAAACAGCCTTTATTTACAATCTTACAATTCATGTAATTAGTCTGAGTTTCCCAAAACACTAAACCATTGATTGAAAAGCTGCCCTGGTTACAATAGAGATTCATTGGGAATAGGTCCGGGTCAGGATAGGACAGCGTCTGAGTCCAGACACAAACTGCGGCCGACCTGTTAGTGACCCATACGGTACCTCTAGTGCTGGCATATATCTTGCTCAAATAGCAACTGACAAAAATGCCCATTTCCCTTGCAAATCCAATGAAGACGGCACCTCATTGAAGCTCAGCAGCATGCTACGTGGTGCTACGTGGTGCTACGTGTGCAATGGTCTCTACTATGTTTGTGTAGTCAATAAAAATGGCTTTCAACGGCTTTGTTGCTGATAATGACGCTTTTCTCCAGTCATTATAAGAAGAGCTGGGTAGAAATATGAAGAACCTGAGAACGTAAGGTTATACTTAAAGTATACTGCACAAAATGAAAACTGAAGCTAATCACTGTCTCACTCGCTTGAGAAAGTTTAAGACTTGGTTAGTATTACCATTACAACTCTGCCAGTGGAAATGGACCGGGCACACGGTGTTGACGCCAACTCCACGTCACCCAAACCACGTGTCTCGACAGCTCCACTATCGAGACAGACGAGTCGTACTCCAGGGAGCCTAGAATTCTAAGCCAGCCCTACCAATGGAACCTGTCTGAGTTTCAGGTTGCCAACATGTCATTGCAAGTCTAATTACGCTCTCTCAAGAGCAGAGTGGATGAAACGCAGTTCCTCTGCACAACTCGATGGCACTTCTGTTTCACAGAGGCCTGGCCATGTGAGCGAGTCCTGAACGCGACTAAATGCAGACCCGGTAAAGACGGCAGTGGTTCCTGCTTGACCTTCCCAGTCATAATTACATATTTAAAAAAAACAAAACTGCTTATCGAGACATAAATTACATGTGACCAATAATTACAGCATAATACCCTCAGCAGAGCGTTTCCAAAATACACAGAAGAAGACACAAGATCATCATTTCTGACCATCTATCTCTGGACATGCAGACCGAAAAGGTTTCCTCTGGGTACTCCAGTCGGTTCCCTCCCAACTGGAGTATCAAAATTGACCATAGGTGTGAATGGGACTGTGACTCAGTTGTCTGCCTCTGTGTCAGCCCTGTGATAGACTGGCGACCTATACAGGTTGAACCCTCCCTTTCGCCCAATGATTGATGGGATAGGGTCCAACCCCACCATGACTCTTAACATGGACAAGTGGTAAAGATAATGGATGGATCACTCTGGACACACACTCTTTCAAAGTCTCCACTCTGTGAGATAACTTGGCTCTATCAAAACCCCCATATCAAGACAGCCAAACACTTTCTGCCCCGTTGTGTTGCAGCGCTGAGGTGAATCTGAACTACGGTCGTCTCTTCATGGACGTCAAGAAACAGTACCTGAAGCTGCTGGGTGCATTGGTGAGTCAAAACTCCACCACCAAGTAACACCAGTCTGTCTGTCTGCCTGTCTCATTCTATGGCTCCAGCCTTGTCACGGCACAATGCGGATGCCCAGTTTGTCAATCCTGTTTACATTACATTACATTACTGGTCAGGAGTATTTGCTTGTTTCTGACAATGTGGACTCTGTCTACAGAAATACAGAATCCTGGTCTACAACGGAGACGTGGACATGGCCTGTAACTTCTTGGGAGATGAATGGTTTGTGGAGTCTCTGCAGCAGCAGGTGAGTTTATTTTATTTAAACCAAAGTGAATTCCTATTGAAATAGAACATACTGAACCTAACATGGATTCCGTCTCATCATCCCTGTTACCATTTATTTCTGTTCCAGCCCTGAGATTGTTATTTACAGCAGTTTGTCATAATTCAATTTTGGTGTCCTGTTTTGTTTGTATTTGTTTTTTGTTAAATCACTGTTTAACATGCTGCTGGTGGAAATTGTTGGTGTCTCACTCTCATTTCCTCACACATGCTTTCCAGCGATATTATTTTGCATATTCCAATCCAAGCAGTACTTTCAGACCTGACATCGATTCATAGACTTAAGTTTTATTGTTTATGTGTACATTTTGGCATTAGATTTGGCAGAAGATTTTTAATAAGAAATGTTGTTACTATGTGATGATGGAATGTTTATTTTGACATTAATTGAGAAATTGTTTGGTTTATTCTTGCTTACTTGGATGTTGAATTTTGTTTTACTGAGAGGAAACTCCACTGTCCAATGTTGCATGTTTAAATAAAGTTGTCCCACTGTGATTCTTTCCTGTCGTTTCAGGTGGAGGTGAAGCGGCGTACGTGGACGTACACGGACACCGATAATCTGCAGGTGGGCGGTTTCGTCAAAGAGTTCGACAACATCGCTTTCCTCACTGTCAAGGTGAACAAATAAATGAAAAAGTACATAAACGGAGCCATGACCTTTCAGCATTTAAAGTATTTTTTGCATGGGTTGGTCAACACCAACGACCCTTTTGATTGTGACTTGACTCTGCCCCTTGTTGCTGCCTAAATATTTGAACTCTGACATCTTTGCAGGGTTCTGGTCACATGGTTCCAACAGACAAACCGGCTGCTGCCTTTGCCTTTTTCTCCCGCTTCATCCAGAAACACCCTTACTGATCACATGACCCGTCCACGACCCACAGGAGTCAAATCAACAATGTTGTGCGTGTGCTCATTCAGCAGCACACGGTCGTGATGGAAATTTGCACTGCCTTTTGTTTATCTGAAAATGATGAAATGTGAAAATGTTTTATTTCTGATGTTTAACTGAAAATAAAAATTATTTACCTTTACACGTCTTAATGTCTGTTTCCCAACGTAGTGACACCCTGTCTTCAGCGTATAGGAGTTTGTCCAATTGTAGAAATGAGGGAATGCGAGTCAGAAAGAAGTTCCCTGATCCAAACCCAAGAAGCATCGTACAGTGAAGTTGCTTCTCAATATGCTGACTCTGCACTTAACAGGAGTATGGACAGTTTTCATCCAAATTAAACTTAGTTAATAGTGAAGCTGGGCAGGAGCATTTGTTGCCATGTGACAATAAAGTGTTAAAACCACTTCCTCAATCTCTCACTGTTGGAAGAAATTCAACCTTTGCTTTCTTTAACTAATAATTTGACCAATCGGAAGAAACCAAAGGATCAGCACGATGAATTTGGAGGATCTTTATCAGGGAGGAGTGCAACATGGAGTGGGCTACCCTCCATGCTGAGAGACGAGGAAACAGAGTCTGGTGCGTGTGTGTATGATGTTTATGGTGTGGGCATGTTTGCTCCCCATTGGCATCATTTATAAACCAGCTGTAGGTCCTATGAGATTTTTGTAATGTATAATCACATCCAGGCTGTCAAGGACAACAGGAGATAGAGCAGGCTTCCGCTTTTGAAAACCCACAACCGTCTCCTTTGTCTGGTTGACTTTGAGTTGCTGGTGACTCCAACTGCACCGTTCCACAAAGATGTAATAGTTGTCCTATACTTCTTCTCTTTCCCTCCCCTCCCTGTCTCTCTTTCCGCCCACGATTGCTGAGTCATTTGAGAAGTTCTGCAGGTGACACGTCTCAGAGTCGTGGCTGAAGCCGGGGGTGTAGAAGATCAACGCGAAAGGTAGCACTGGGCGAACCGTGTCCAGTATGGCCCCTGGGGGGGAGCCTGTCAGATGTCTGTTATCCAGGGGTCAAGTGGGTGTCAACTTGCATCACTTTCAGCTTTTTGTGGATTAGAGCCAGCCTGATGGTGTTGAAAGTGCTGGAAATCAAAGAACAAGAACCTCACAGCACCGTCCAACTCCTCCATGTGTGAGTGGGTTCGGTGTAGCAGGTAGATGATGGCGTCTTCGACGTCCACACTTGGCTGGGAGACGAACTGCAAGCGGTCCGGTGATGTGGGAGCCCTGACAGGGCTGCTCCATTGACTTCATGATGTGCGGTAAGGCCAAGCTGACTACTGTTAATCGTTTGGGCTGCTGGGACAGGCCTTCATCAGACTGGAACCACGAAGGATGTCTTCCACGACACAGAGCCTCTCTCCTGGCACAGGCTCTGATTGATGATTTACCGAATCCCCCCAGTAACCTCTCACTGACACCACTGGGACCCCCAGCCTTACCTGGGCGGAGTCTGATGAACTCCCTCCTCGTCTAATCCATTGTGATGAGCGTGTCTGACGCGGTGAACTCTGCTGAGCTGTAGTTAGAGTAGCTCGATGAAGAAAGGGGCGCCTACTGTGTGATGGCAGGCTTGGAGTTGTTGGTGGGCCTGAGGAGGTGTTTTCCTGCTGACAGAGGGTGTTGGAAGGGGGAGGGTGCTGATAGGTGACCCAGAGTCAGTCTGACTGAAACCATCCTGCAAAGTCCATTCATCCTCCTCTGATCACCTCCTGACTGTCCTGTGATCACAGGCTGCCTCTGAAAGAAGGGTTTGTTCCTGGGTGTGCGGTGAACCAGACCTGCCCAGCAGGGGGAGGGGTGTTGCACTGTTTGACTTTTACATTTTCATACAGCAAGTCTATTGTCCCAGATTGGGCAAGAAACATACTGTTAAAGCAGAGTAGAGTAGCTGCCAGTGTCGTATGGATGAGGTCACCAGATATCACTATAAAAGCATCTGGGTGTGGTTCCTTTCAATGACCAAGTGAATAACATCACGGGCTCACGCCATGTTTGCACTAGACGGAAGGTAAACAATGGCGATAGCGTGAGTGAATTCTCATGGCATTAAATAAGGGTGTACGCTCACCGTTAATAGTTCAACATCCAGGGTGAAAATACGTTCTTTCAATTTATTGTGGCCAGGACCAGAAGACCCCCTCTCCTCTTACCAGTTTGTGCATCATCTCACAAGATCAAAAAGTTGTTGCAAAACCACGTTTCGGTGAAACTCATCATACAGCTCTCCTGATATGTCCTTCGGCTCCGCATTAGTGCACACAGCTCGTCCGTCTTGGTGACTGGCGAATGGATGTCTCCCATAGTAATAGAGGGAAGATATGGCTGGTATCTCTTCTTCCTCATTCGTCACTTGACTCCAGATCTACGTCCCCTGGCTCTCCTCCATTTTTCTTTTGGGATCAATCCCTCATGTTGTCCCTGCTGTCCATAACGCCACCACAGGAGAAGTGGATACAATGGCTATAGAAATGCAGTCCATTTACCGTCTACAATGGCCAGAACAATGGGTTCTAATAATTCATGAGAAGAACCACGAGGAAAATGAATGAAACATCCACCACATACATGAAGGTACCACCAAAATACCTTAACTTAAAAACAATTAGGGCAGATAAATAAAGTATAAAACTACCTTGAAACACATTAGCATCTACATAAAAAAAAACCTCCAACAATGTACGAGAGCTATTTGCAGCCACCTGTAGCGGCGCAACAATTAACAAATAACTATGAGATAAAAACATTGATATATGACACCCTGGCTGCAGACCGTGTTGACAAGCAGCAAAAATCGGCATCATGCAGGCTGAGAGCCACGTTAGGGGTTTAAGGCCTGTGAGACATTATTCAGATCGCACCCAATGACTTCACTTATTTTTGCCATCAAAAGCCACCATAACAATAAGAATTCACAAACTGGGAAAACACCACCAGACTTACATAACATAGGAATTATATCACAAGACAACAGTTGTCTTCACTGGAGACTACTAGATATCACTGGGTAATCATAACTATTCAATTTTGTGTTTGCTGGTCTTAATATCTGAATTATAATTGAGTTCATCTTGTTGATGCTCTATATTGTTCCTTTTTTATTAACTACAACAAACGTGATTAGTCTTGATTTTTTTTATCGCTTCACAGCCCTAAAATATATAAATCTGTGTGGAAATGTCGGTATTCATTCATTCAATGTCTTCAAATTTCCGTATACACTAGTTATGCTTTTTGTTACATTATTGGATTCGACTCCTGACGGATTCTTCTTCCTCCGTTTGATTGAAAATCACCTTTTATTCCTCCCTCCTTCTTTCCTACACATACGCTTTGATTTTCATGTTGAATTTTCTTTTCTTTTCCAATCGATTGTTTCTCTTCGGAGCCGTTTGGGCGAAACTCTGAGGATGACTAATGTGTGCGTATATGTGTGCGCGCGAGTGCGCGCGCGTGTGAGTGTGCGCGATCCCCCCCCCCCCCCCCCCCCCCCTCCCCCCCCCCGCCCCCCCCCCCCCCCCGTCTG
>OMNV01029232.1:163072-183656 GCA_900303265.1 Brotula barbata | reverse complement strand
TTTTGTCAGAATAAGTAGCAGGTAAAAATTACAGGAACATAGAGCAGACATTTTGTTATGTTGTTCTTGACTTAAGAATTTAATTTAAAGAAAGAATGGTACTTTATTGATCCCCATAGGGAAATTAATTCTCTGCATACTTACCCATCCTCAGTGAGGAACAGTGGGCAGCCAGCACCTGCAAACACACACACAACAGCACCTGGGGACCAACTCTAGATCTTCCACCTAGTGCCTTGGTCAGGGGCAACGGCAGCATTGACTAACCAACGTACATGTTTTTGTGTGTGGGGGAAACCGGAGCACCCGGAGGAAACCCACAACATGCAAACTCCACACAGAAAGTGCAGAGGTTGACCCTGGGAGTCAAACCCACAACCTTCTTGCTGTGAAGCAACGCAGCCACCAAGCCACTGTTTGTCAGTTTGATTTTGATGATTTGAAAGCACAGCAGATCAGCTGGGGCTGCTTGACCAGGATTGTGAAAAATATCACCACACCACTGGTAGTAGAAGTAGTGCTAGTGTGTGTATTTTTATCATAGCAGTTAGAGTACTTGTGGTAGCAGTTATAGTATTTTAATGGTTGTAGTAGTATTAGTGTTGGTGGTTTTAGTGGCAGTAGTATTAATAGTTATTAATGGTGGTAGTAGTATTAGTGGTAAGGGTGTTGGTTGTAGCATTTGTTGTAGCGTTTGTGGCGGCTGTATCATACTGGGCTCGTCCTCCTCCAGTCCAGTAGATGGTGCTAATGACGCTACTTTCGACAACAGGAGAGAAAGAAGCACTTCCTGTTAGCAGGAGCAGCCGGTGGCGCTCAGGTTGTAGTTGCAGAAACTTAAGTTTTCGCCCAGTTTACGGACTTGTTTCTTCTTCATTTGTTCGTGTTAACAGGCGGGAGCAGCAGCCATGGTAAGCAGCGAAAACACAAGCGACCCTCGACCCGCAGTTCGGCTTTGACTTGGTTAGCTGTTAGCATGTGACAACGTTTATCGGACGACCTGTGCCATGCGAACCTTACGCGATCCGTCCTCAGCCAGAAGTAAAGTTAAAGTAAAGATAAAATATCGCGGCGCCATGGCGTTAATGGTAACGGGAACAGTAACCTTACGACGTGAAACAACGGGAGCTCTAACCGAGAGGTGGGCTAACAGAGCTAAGCTAACAGCTCTCACTGTTAGGGTCGGAGCTGAGCATCTCGTGGCGTAAATGATACACAACAAGTTTTAATCACGCTCGGTCTACAGTCAGACAACAACGAACGACGTAAACATAACAAAATTAATAACGCCAGGATGGAGTTTGGTTTGATCAAACGTCACATTTGTAGGGGATAAAGTCTGGGCGGGATGCGTCTCTGGCGTCTTTGTTTATTGGTGCTTTGTCGCCCCCTAGAGTTCATATCACGCATAGACATCATACATCATAGACATCACGTGCCACACATACTGTTCGTGTTTTGTACATACAGTTCAAATATCATTTAATAAACAGCCTTTGTACAGCCTTATGTCATGTCAATGTATTTTCACGCACTGTCAGCATGTCTACGTGCACTTAATAAAAAATTAAACGACTGTTACTTGGCAGCGGTTAAGCCACCAGATGGCAATAAGTTGTTTGTTATGGTCAGATGAAGGCACAATAAATCAGATCCGTTTCATGCATATCAGCCCCTTTGGTGCACAGAATTACAAAGGACGATTGAGAAATAATTTTTCTTTTTGATCCCTTGAAAAATAGAAAAATAGAATTTACATCTCCTATTAACCTGTTTTCTTGTTCTGTGTTTCCCCAGGCCCGAAATGCTGAGAAGGCCATGTAAGTACTGACATCATCAAGCCAAACTAAACTCAACAATATATCAAAAGTTACTCACTCTGTGTGTGTGTGCACACGTAGAGATAAATCCCAACTTTTGGCATTTAATTATGTCCCTCGATGATTCGGCTGTTTTTTCCTCTCCACACTTCACTGAAGAAGGATTGGTACTTGAAGGGCAGATAAACTTGCTGTTGATTCACCTCGACACAACACTGAGATTTCCTTTGTTTGGTGGAGCCTCCCCCACCCTCCACTTGAGAAAGGACAATATTTATCTACCCAGGTTCATCAGAAGAAACATCCTGCGTTTTCTGTGTTTTTCCTAACATTTTCCAAAAGATATAAAGCTTTATGCCACACAGAAAGCTTTCAAGGTCAGATGAAGTGATGAAACACTGGTTGTTTTGGCAGAAATCCCTATCTTATTTTGACAGCTACTGTCTCATTGGCCAGAATTTTTTGGATAATCTCTACTTTGTAATCCATTCTTTTCCCACCTATGGCTCCTATGTCCCACCTGTACACTGGAACACAGGGAATCTCTCTTGTATTATCCTCTCCCAAAGGTTTTTCTTTGTCTTCATAGAGAGCTCCGCTCAGGAACTGTTTCTTGCGTGCGCCTGTTCAATCTTCAGACATTGTGATATTTGACTGAAAAGAGAGCTCAGAGTCGCTGTATCAACCTGAAGCATTGTTTGTTGCTTCCTTAATTTAATTGACATCACTTTACGCACTTTGTGCTTCCTTTTATGGTTTTATACCCAAACTGTAGTCGTTTGACCTGCATATCTTCCACCTTTTCTCAGGACGGCCCTGGCTCGGTTCAGACAGGCCCAGCTGGAGGAAGGCAAAGTCAAGGTAACAGAGCTCTACTGTTCCGCTCTGCTCCGCGTTTTCCATCCAACATCAACTCATAGCTGTCTGTGCTTCTGTCTGTCTGTAGGAGCGGAGGCCTTTTCTTGCCTCAGAGTGCAGCGAACTCCCTAAAGCTGAGAAATGGAGGAGACAGGTACAGTGTGAAGGTTAATCCAAACCCAACAGACAGCAGTGTGGGTAGAAGTATAGCACATGCAGGTATTCATTGATCCCCCCTCTGTCTCTGACCCCCACCTGTCCCCAGATCATCAGCGAGATCTCAAAGAAAGTGGCTCAGATCCAGAATGGTGAGTATGTGGACTCTGACCACTTATTAAGCATATTCACTGAACCTCTACTCCTTCACGCTGAACCTTGATAGTGAAGTGTGGGGCTGGTATTTGTCCTTCACGTCAATGCATTCTGCTTATCTGAATGCTGCTGCACTGTGATCAGGTCTCAGTAGGTGCAGCATTGTGCTGTTTGTCCTTCCTCTGTGCTGCATATATGATCGTCTCCTGTCCAAGGTGAATCTTAGAGTGTTTACCCTTGAGTTTGTCTCATAGCGCGCTGGTCAGTGCCTCAAGGAGATAGGAAGCCTTTGGAATTTTGTAACTAAAGTGGTGCATTTATAGACCTACATAGAGGTGAAACTTTGAAGAAAATATAAACAGGAATATAAGAATTGTATACTTTAAAAGACACTTAAGGCAGTAATCATGCCAAATTTCAGATTTTTCCTGCCTTCCCATAGTCTGTAAACTCACACACCACACATACAGACACAGGTGTTTGTGTCACAATCAAAACAATGTCCCTCTGACCCTCCCGCTGTTTTTAAAATCATTGTGGACACAGGGAATGTGTAAAACCCAGATACTTCAGCCATTATACGTGGTTGTTTATCAGCAACGTACCACTTCAAGCAGGAGAAGAAAATACACCAATTGTTGGTAAACAGTTAAATTTGTATTCATCTGCTGCTGTCTGCCGTCGGTATTTGAAATGTTAGAATTGATGTTTGTTTGACGTGAGATGGGTGGTGTTGAGTTCTCATCCTATTTCTTGTGTACAGCTGGTCTTGGCGAGTTCCGGATTCGAGACCTGAATGATGAAATCAATAAGCTGCTAAGAGAGAAAGGTCATTGGGAGGTCAGAATCAAGGAGCTGGGAGGACCTGACTATGCGGTAAATATCCTCAATATTTTCATTGTAAAAAGATGTTCAGTTTGATAGGATGAGTTGTACTTTATTGTCCCATTAGGGACATTTTCTTTGGACTCAGCGTCACTTCATTGACCTACACCACAAACATGTTCTGCCAAATTAACATAAGAATTAGATAAGAGGAGGTTCACATAAGACAAAAGATAGGAAGATATGAATAAAAACACTAAATTAAACGGCTTGTCAAGTTGAAATCAAACCCATCGGAATGTCGAGAAAATAAATAGATCAAAGAACAGATAAAACCACTTAGCACAACTCATGAGGAGGTCAGACAGTCCCTTTACTGTTACTGTGTTTACTTTTTAAAATATTGATGACTCTATGAAGAAGCTGTGTAATCTGGCTTCATTTCTCTGCCTCTTCATCACTTTCTTGCGTAAAGTTTCTTATGAATCCCTCCGTTTGTGTGGAAACTGGTTCCTGCTTCTTTTAAACTCCAATCTGTGTGTACACATTTATACGAGGCCTCTGATCTTTAGCATAGCAAAGCCTGCAGACGGCATATGCTGTGTTAAGATCCCTTTTTCTTGGGAGACGATGAAGTCCAAAGAGCACCTAAGCACTTGGGCTTTTCGCAAAGAAAGCATTAAATCCACTTCAGGACCCAGAAGTCTGTTTCTCTGCTGATGTAACAACTAACGGGTTAGATTTCAGGAATGTTTTTCATTGTATCTTCCTAGATGAACGGTGCATCTGTCTCACTCTTGACGTATAAATATTTTATTTTTCAGCGCTTTGGTCCTAAGATGTTGGATCATGAGGGAAAGGAGGTTCCTGGGAACAGGGGATATAAGTACTTTGGAGCAGCCAGAGATCTGCCGGGAGTCCGAGAGCTGTTTGAAAAAGAACGTACGTACTGCACAAAGAATGAAACCACAATACATTCACATGATGTCATCTCATAAAATCTAACATACGTCCCCCCCCATTCCAGCGGCCCCAGCTGTGAGGAAAACAAGGGCAGAGCTGATGAAGGATGTGGATGCAGAGTATTATGGGTACAGAGATGAAGATGACGGAGTCCTGATTCCTCTGGAGGCTCAGTACGAAAAACAAGGTGCACACAGTCTGTCTGTTCGTCCTCGGCTGAAACTCTCCGAAGCGTCTGTGTTGGGCGAGCTCTGTCTCACAGCCTCTCCTTGTGTGTTTGTTGTGCCTGTAGCTGTGTTGGAGGCCGTACAGAAATGGAGACTAGAGAAGGAGGCACGTCTGTCAGGGGAGAAACAGCAGAATGAGGAGGAAGAGGAGAGCATCTACACAGTCCACAATGAAGAGGTGAACTTTCCATTCAACTTACATGCCCCCAAAACACATGCAGTTAAGGACAATAGATCATATTAGCCCTCCCTCAGGACAAATCTTCCATTTTTTGGCCCCACGGCTGGTAACTAGTGTAGGTAAGATGTGATGATGTCAGCCTGCTACAACTACAACTTTATGACAAATTGTCTAAATGACGTTGATGCACATTCAGGATACATTTGCACAATCTGACAAATGAATCTATACCACTGGAAGAATTCAGCTGTGATTGGCTGAAACGAGAGATGTTGCTGACACGTAGTGAATACTGAAAACATTGTTAGACTGATTGAATGTTAAAGGTGTGTGTGTGTGTGTGTGTGTGTTCAGCGTGATGAAGACGGCCAAGAGGATCTGGAAGGAGAAGAGGGAGGAGTGACCTTCATTTCTCATGTTCCTGTCCCTTCGCAGAAAGAGGTTAGACACACACTCATAAACACACTGTCCCATACAGTAGATGAACAGTAATGTCTGTCTGTCTCTGTCTGTCTGTCTGTCTAACGTGTCATTTGTCTTTGTGTCTGTAGGTGGAGGAGGCTCTGGTTAGGCGGAAAAAGATGGAGCTGCTTCAGCGCTACGCCAGTGAGACCCTGCAGGCTCAGAGTCTGGAGGCTCGGACCCTGCTGGGCATATAGGAGTGTATGCATGTGTGGTTCTCTGTAAATATCATGTTTTTTTATACATTCACTTTTCATTAAAAGAGGAATTTAACCAGATCAAACGTTTGTGTTGTCTGTGTCCACCAGAGGCTCTCCAGGAATAAGGAGAACCTGAGCTCCTCCTCCAGGGAGAACGTAGCTGAACACAGCTTTGTTTGTTTTTTTGTGTAGTAGATGATTTCCTCTGCTCTTCTTAAAACGTCATGCACTCATTCATGTTCAACCAATAAAAAATATTACTGCGCTGTTATCACTTTAAAGTCACTGTAAGATGTCCACCTTACCTAGTACTTATTTGAAACTTTGATTTGTTGATAGTTTTCATGTCTGAAATGCTCTTTATTCTCCCTGATGATCTGAAAGTACATGGGGATTTTTTTTTTTATTACCTGAGCAAATTTTGCATGTTTTTAGATTATTAGAGTTTTATTTTTCCATTGTCTGCTTTTAATCTTTTTATTATTACTAAATCAAGAAAATATTTTTCTTGTGCAAGATCTGACAGGCTGCCCCTGGTACCAGAGCATTTGGCCTTGAGAGTCCATGAACAGTGAGGAGTGAACCGTGATCAAGTCCATAGAAGGACTGAGATCCAGAAAATAGCAAACGGCCCTTAGCCCTGTCTAAGCAAACCTCTCAGAGATCCAAACATGGCCCTCCCCACTCTTACACATTACTGTACAGCCGTCGTGGCCTTACCACCAGCTACTGATGTGTTGTCCATTTGTGTTATCGATATTGGACATGAAGTGTCAGCATCGAGAGCATGCTGGGGTCACGGAATAATCTGGCGGGTGAAGGTTAGGGCCATTAAAATCAATAAAATCACTGAGGTCAATGCATGGCCCTGAGAACATTAGATGTTGCTGCTGCTCCAGGTAAGACAAGGATGCAGAGATTTGTATTAGTGTTTTAAAGAACCATTTCTGATTTTAAAAAAAAGGGCATTTTTACGTCTTTATGATTTTGTTTTTCAAACATAACACCGTAATTCTAATTTAAAAAAAATCAGGCATATTGATCATGATAACTGAAATGAGTAGCTTGGATCAGGCTGTGGTGCGACAGAAATGTCCATCAAGCACTAATGTAGCTGAGATGATGCCGAGTCAGCAGTTTGCTGAATAGTTTTTGTTAAACACACAGATCTTCCTGTCTGTCAGTTCAGTATTTTGCTGCTGGGTTTTATTTGTGTGCTGCCACTTGCTGGCTTTAGTCACAGTTTATTCTTGTGTATATAAACAGAAACTGCTAACTGCTGAATTGTTCACTTTGTCACATGTCACACACTCCCATGAGGAGTGTGTGAGTGTTGATGATGATGACGATGATGCTGTGTTTCTGTTTCCGTCTGTCTTTGTTCCGTTCTTTGAAGTCGTTTTGTGATTCCCATTGTCCCTCCCCCTCAATCACATCACATTCCGTCCTCCTCCATCCCTCACTCTCTTCTCCTACACGTTCTCCTCTTTTTTCCTCCCCTCTTTCATCATCCAGCTGCCTTTAGCTCCCAGCAGAGGATCATGAATAGAATCCAAATCACTTGAGCTGTCTCCACCCTCTCCTCTGGGTGCTGCTTCTCATTCTTCCAACGTCTTGTATCGATTGGAGTTGTGGCCACACACACACGCACACAACACACAACACACACACACTTCTCATTGTCAGTCTGTGCCTTTGCTATGATTATGCAACAGCTTCTCCCTGAGCCTTGAACAGCGGTGTGATCTGTGCGTTTCCATGCAGCTGAATCCATCCATGATGCCTGGAACACGTCAACAAACTGTGAGGTCGTGCGAAGGCTTTTTATCTTGTTTGGGGATAATGAAATGAAAGTGCAACAAATTTCATCAGTCCAGGTACTGAATGTATTCATTTTTATCACATCAGTCACATTCATCCAAGAAGAGTTGAATTGAGTGCAACTGGACTTGATGGAAGATAATCAAAGACGTTTCGCCTCTCATCCAAGAGGCCTCTTCAGTCCTAACTGTCTGGTGAGGAGTCTGGTATTTAACCTCTGGGGGGCCTTAGTCTGGGTCGTTGATGCTACTTGGCTTGTTAGCGCTCCTTGGACCCAGACAATGGCCCCACAGAGGTTAAATACCAGACTCCTCACCAG
This sequence comes from Brotula barbata, assembly GCA_900303265.1. Taxonomy (NCBI): domain Eukaryota; kingdom Metazoa; phylum Chordata; class Actinopteri; order Ophidiiformes; family Ophidiidae; genus Brotula; species Brotula barbata. The sequence goes on along the minus strand of OMNV01029232.1, from coordinate 175,668 downwards.
TCAGTTAGAACTGAAGAGGCCTCTTGGAAATAGAGAGATCATATTTTTTGGTCCAACTCTTCCTCTCTGCCATACAGCTGGTGTGAAAATAGATGAAATGAACTGTTAGTAACTTACCAGTAATGCCTATTAAAAGAAGCTGCTTGTAGTAATGTATAGTAATATCATAGTAATATTAAAATCATGTAAAGTAAACATCATAGGCAGTTTTATAATTCTTTAATATATGTTTAGTAGGATGCCATTTTTATGACATCCAATCTGTTGGCTGTAATTCTCTTCAGAGCCACCAGAGGACACTGTTGTATTTATATTCTATTTTAAAGCATGAGCTTTCTATCTATCTATCTATCTATCTATCTATCTATCTATCTATCTATCTATCTATCTATCTATCTGTCTGTCTGTCTGTCTGTCTGTCTGTCTGTCTGTCTGTCTGTCTGTCTGTCTGTCTGTCTGTCTATCTATATATCCATCTATCTTTCTGAAATGATGGATGAACAAGTTAAAACAAGAAACTCAGAACTCAGAGTCATTCAGAGTAAGAGGGAAGAAGCAATAAAAATACTGTGCAATCGCCAAGTGTCGTTCCAGTGATTTTTCTGTGATATTTCTGATCTTTCCTGTGTGAAAGTTGCGTCGCTGCTAATGTATTTAAACACCCTGGCCTGCTGTCCCTTCACTTTGATGGTTAATGTGTTTGGGGGTTGGTTTCCATAAGGCCAAATGAACAAACAGCGCTGTGCAGAAATGATTTCCATTAACCTGACTGTTGAGCAGTCAGTCTTTCCTGCATACTATTGCCCTGCAGCGCCCTAAAGTTAATGAATTAAGTGGGCAGACAGCCAGAGAGCACAAACCTCCTCCAACTAAAGTGTTTCCCGAGCTGCTTCAATGTCACGCAAACCTCCAAAACCATACAATGGATTAATTCCTGCAGGAAATACAGTAAGCATCACCGATGGCCTCAAGGACAAAGAAACGTTTGCTGGCTGTTTTGGATGTCATCAGCATAAACAGCGCTCACTTCCTCCATTTTCCCAGACATGGTGTCCAGTTCTGTCGCTGTGTGCTGACAGTCCCAAGGGAATGACCTCTGCCCTGTGTTCCATTACTGCAGACCACTGACAGAATTAGACTCTATCTGTTGACAACATGGGGCCTTATTTAGACCATCTATGGGACAAATCCTGGCTCTCTGCAGCGCCCAGGTGCTTTTGGGCGCATCCAAGTTCATTTTGCTATTATGTACATTGTGAACCTGCACATAAGCGGCGCTAGGGCATCGGTTATGGGGAAGCTAAATTTCCAAGTATTTTCACAAGTCAAAATGATCTTAACCCAACAACAGACTGGCACTTACAGATATGAAAGTCCTCATCTTGCTCAAATACGCCTCAATAAACTGTCCTACGTTACTATGGATGATGTCATCAAACCGAGATGAAGGAGCTGCAACACAATATTTCCGTTCATTCTTCACACAGATTAATTTATTTATCATCCTGAGGGCAGAAGGTCAGTGAGCCTTCGTTGGCGCCAACCCGGTCAGACCAGCTATGATTTTGATGTGTGTCAATTCCTGCTGTTACGTTAGCAGAGCTACTGGTGCTTGGAGCGGCCAAAAGAGACGAGTCGGATCCTGTTGCGTTTTTTTGCGAGTACTCCATAATAATGTAATATAAGTACTAGAATATTGAAATTACTTAAAATTCCCTCCCTGAAAAAAAGTCTATTTTCCTGACTATCATACCAAGGAGCTCATCACTCACTATCATACCAAGCTGTACTTACCGTACTACTTACTATAAAGGATTTTTAAATGAGTTACCAATGCGAAAAGGCCGATTTATTGTATCCACAGTCCTTTAAATAACCCTGAGCTGAAGTGGAGTCACTTTAAGATGGCGCCTTTGCATGTCTTGTGGAATTTATCTCTGCTTTCATGCAGCACAGCATAATGAAAAGTCTGTGATTCATCCCTCTGCTAGACGTAATGCTTGTTGGTACAATAGCAGACACTCATTCATTGATTAATCCAGTGAAATCCATAAAAGATCCACAAATTTACTGACCGTGGCACCAGAGAGAACCTTCCCAAATAAGGCCTTGACCTCTGCGAGTCAAGCAAACAATAATAAACTTGGAAAATTGTAAATTGGCTGCACGTGGTTCACTTTGTGCTTCTTCAACCCCGCACTGATGAATCTTACCAACTCTAAGGCGGGCTAATTAATTAGACACATTATAGACGTAAGGGAACTATGACCTACAATGAATATTGTGATGGTCAGCAGGGAAGGTCGTTGGATTCAGATTCAGTGTGAAACTCTTAACTGATCTGCAGCTTCGGTAAATAGAAAACAAAGGAGAAGTGACGGCCACAGAAAGGAGGAAGAAGAACATGTGATGATTGTGACAGAGATGATGCACTTTACGGCTGATGGCAGCTAAGAAACGTCCCAATGTTGAGAAAGTGTAAAAGATGATTTGCCTTTGACAGAAACCATGAAGAACCTAGGCAGCACTCAGAGAAGGCATACCTCCTCCTCTCAAACAGATTTTTGAGTCCACCATATCATGAACAATTCTACCGGGACAATATTGATCTGTTGCTGTTGTCAAGCCACCATCAGGTCAATTGATGTACACACTGAGTCCACATATTTTGGTTACAACAGACTCATTCATTCATGAGATATGGCACTTTTGAAGAACGACTCACACCCATTTCAACTTTGACAGACAGTTATATTGGAGGAGGACATAAAAAAAGGCCAATACGGATGTGGATCGACTCAATAAGTCCAGGGAAAAAGAATTTGATTCTTCACCTTATAATTCCAAAGCGTTATTGCAGCGCCACCATCAGGCCAGCCAGTACCACAGTTAAATGGGTTCTTCCCTGGATCACGTTCAATCTGTCCAGGAAGTTGTGATAGTTTGTGATAACCTGATAACAGACACACATTACGGAAAACCGACTGTGAGGTCTTTGGCACAGGTAAACAGTTGGCCTGATAAGAAACCGTTTAGTTTTGTGAACTATTTGCCTTGAAGTGGACTGAATTACCAATTCATTTACCAGCATTTAAAGGTTTCAAAACGCTTTTAGGTTAGTTTCGAATGTGATGCGGAATTTTAATGTTTAACTCAACACATTACAGTGGACCTTCAGCAAAGTTGGGTAACAGAATGTAAAACGTTGAAACAAAGGATTCCTCATTTTGTTTAACAAAGTTAAACATTTAAATGAATGTTATGCTTTGGTACTAATATTAATGTAAATAAAATACTAAATACTGAAAAGACCACTGAGATAAATACTGACTTCTCATTTCACAGTGTTCACGTCATAATGCAAATGAATACAGAGTACAGACCCGAGCTGCGGAACTGTGTTTCAGGGAGTGTATCGCAAACAAACCAGTGTTTTTGAAGCAGCTTTGTGTGCGATGCATTGAATCATATTCAGTTCAAATGCTTCAGTTGGATCATCCTCATCACCCAAAGCACAGGTGTAACATATGAGTCCTGGCATGCAGGTAGTGCCGCCATTTCTCTTGGCAGCCACTTCCTGTAAAGTCTTTGAACAATGTCGGTGTCATCTTTGTCTTCGTCCAGAATCATCTATCGGTCTGAGCTCGGTCGATGACATCCTCCCTCTGCGTGGGGCCGTCATGTCCAAACAGCGACCTGTGGGGAGCTTCGTGCGAATTCTGTGTCTCTGCCTTACACTTTGAACAGCAGCAGCAGCAGCAGAAGGTGGCGCAGAGGCGAGTTCGGATGGGCTGAGTGAGCAGCACAAACATGACGCAGTTGGCCGCTCCCTGTAAGGTGTTGCCAATACCCTGCAGGATGGAGGAGAAGCATACATACAATGTTTGTTTAGGTGCCTTTGAGGGGGGGTGTAGCTAGTGGAGCGCTCCATAATGTTGGGTACACAGCACACCACACTTTGGCTGATTTTCTGATGATGACTAACAAACCCAGATGTTCTGATTTTGTTTGTTTAAGAGTGATTTTTACCTCAGCCTGATTCACTCACCTAGAAGCGATATAATAATATCACACATCACCAACAGAACCTTCACCTTAAACACTTTAAACATACGACTACACTGTTTTCCATTGTTTTCTTTCTATGTTACTGTAATTTTGGAGCAATCTCTGCCACAAGAAATTCCCTCGGGATTAATAAAGTTCTTATTTGATCTTATCTTAATATTAAACATTCTCAAGACTTGCAATCAAGTCCGACCCTGACCTGACATTATGTATTTAGGCAGGAAACAGCAAGGACTAACAAGCATAGACAATGTATAATGCATAACAGGAACTGATTTTAGCAAATTAAGATCTAAGTTGGCGGAAACACATCATTAATTAAAAACTGTTAGGTCAGAATTTTTAATTGCCTCCAGCTCAGACGCAACGTTTCACGACCTACTTCCATGTTTTTTTTATACTTCTATGTCTTTTTTGTTTTGTTTTTTTTTTCTGCAGAAAACTAATCGATGCCTACACAGACACCACAGCAACAATATTTCATAATATTTAATAAAAATGGGTTTTTTGTTCAACTTCCTTCCTTACCTAGCTCATGAATTTCACTTCACTGTGATACTCATCTGAAGGGTTTGTCTGACGTGATGTTAATAACGGGCCCAGAAACCGCTGCTTATTGGACGCGGAGGCTGACACAAACCCATCACATATGTAGACGTATAAGCCGAAGCCTTTACATCACAGCAGCTATGGCTGTAGACCCAAATGATCAATCGGAACGAATCAGTGGAGGATTCAGAGCAAAACACTTCCCCCTTCCTCCGCATTGACATTTGTGAAAAGTTGCTTAATTATTGTGAAAAATTTGTTTGGGGAAATAAATGTTCGGAAATAAGTCCATTCATTATGAAAGATGAAGTTTAGAAATACAAACTATTATTATAATTCTACATTTTCCTAGTGGGATGTCTTTCATATTATCTACTCTTCATCATCACTGTTAGTGAATACCCCGTAAAACTGATGAATTTTGAAGAAGATTTTGCAGTGCGTGTGGAGTGAGCCGGTGCCATCATGATGTTGACTCACGCGTGATGACAGTAGGCAATTACACCATCACAAGCTGATTGGAACACAAACTCCTGATAGTGTGCACATGTGGTCATATGCTGGCAAACACCATAGAATGATGTAGATTTGATTTACAGGAGAAATAAACAATAGATTAAATGAGATTAGGATACTTCTCGTTAATTGAACATCCTGGATGAAGGGTACTTGGGCTGCACTCACGTGTAGAGTGACCAGCACTGGGTTCTGCCTGGCTGAGGAGCCGATGAGGAGCAGGATGAAGCGCACCGTGCTCCAAACACGCAGGATGATGAAGATGATGGGAATGAGAGTTAGCTTTATATCAGCCATTGAAGTGACGGAGTGAGACTGAGGATTGCTGGCCAGGATGGGTCGGTACTCAGACAGAGCCGCATGCTGCAGCACAAAGATAACAAGGTGAAAAGTCATTTTACACAAAAATATAGACAAGAAATGTGTTCTTATGAGAATCAGGGTTTGGTCCTCACGGCTGTGTGGATGTGCCTCTTGATGAGGATGTAGAGGATGGGCAGGATGAGGTAAGCCAGGAACTCCCAGACCTTTCCTGTCAGCAGCATCCACAGGACTCTGTCTGGGGCGTGGATCCGGACCCAGCACCAGCCAACCGACACCTCTGACGCATCGTAGCCAATCTTATTCAGGCACACGGCTGCAATGGTGATGACAAGAGGAATGCCCCAGCTGGAACGCAGAACAAAACAGAGAACTGTAGTACTTCCTGTGACAACTTTGTGTATATGTGTTTGGCAGGTTTAGCACCAATGCATGTTTCAAAGGGCATCATGTGACTCTAATCTTGTGCATGAAGCTTATGTGTTTCATAATTCATACCGCAGTGTCACCAAGGAAGTGTTGTAAATTAAAATCAAACCGCATGACAACTTCAGTTTCAAAGCAACATTGGAGGTCTGGTGCCAAGTCATCAACTTCTCTCTTTTACATCTCAAGGCAACACATGCTGGATTATCACAAACACCAGCAGGCTCCGATCTCAACTGTGTATTATGTATTCAAGCCTTCATGAATGGCTCTGTTGTGTGATCTTCAATTCAATGCAGGTCTTGAGAATCCACAAAAACAAGATTAGAATGCAGCCACAGACACCGTGGGTGAGGCAAACCCGAGGGGAAAGTATGTTCTCGCATCCAAAAATAGAGCAATTATAAAGCTACAGCTCAGTTTAACTACGTCCACGGAACATCACCACAATCAGCACAGACAGCTCGTTTATGTGCAGCGTCTGAGCTGACACAAAGGATGAAATATATCTCGCTTCAAGGACTTGCTTATAATAGCCTAGCAGATCCCAAATCTCGGTCTAATGACCTTCCAATGGATTCTTCTTTCCCATGGATCCCTGTTTGTTTAGGTTTTTCCCTGAAGAAAACCACCATAAAAGACATATGACGTTTTTTTCCAAATCCGTTCACTTTGTTCACGTTGTATTTTGTTACAGCCTTATTCTAAAATGGTTTACATTGTTGCTCAGTTTCTCGGAGAGTCTAGATTATTCCATACTTCTTCCATTTAAGAATAATGAAGGCCACGGTGTTCTTGGGGACCTTTGATGCAGCAGGAATTTGTTTGTATCCTTCCCCGGATCTGTGCATTGACACCATCCTTTGTCGGGGTTGGATATACAGACAGACGTGTCCTGTCCAAATCAATAAAAACAAGATTCACTTTCCAAGTGTCATCATAAAGGAACTCTAAATATGATATTTCAGGCTTTTTTTGTTTAATTTTCAATACATTTGCAACAAAATTCTACAATTGTTTTCCCCTGATCATTATTAACGTGGGGCGCCTAGTGGATCATGGTTTCAAGCTCGTACCACGTTATGCTGCGACATGAGTTCGATTCCGGCCTGTAACCTTTGCTGCATGCCATCCCTTCTCTCAGCCCTGTCCTTCCTGTCTGCCTCGCCAATGTAACTGTCACAATAAAAGCAGAAATGCCAAAAAATAAGGCAATATCATAACAAAATGAAGGCACGGTATCTGTGACTGACACTGTAAAGACACCTGACATCTCTCTAAAGATGAGATCTGACATAACAGGACAACCTTTGTGATTTGACGAGGTGTATGATCACATGTTAAATATGAGGGTTGGTCTGACTTACTGGGATGAAAAGACCTCTGGTCATTTTTACAGAAGCTTTTACAAACAAACAAATAAATGTTGTCATATGGTCCATAAATAAAGCTGAATGCATGATGCAGAATAAACTCCAGTTGAACCAGTCATCTTACGTTCCTCTCTAGAAGATTATCTATACGCTGTTTTCACTCTACTTGTTGTTTCTTAACCTTTTTTCCCATCAGTGAACCCCTGTAACACCTTGACCAGAGACGACGGATGAAAAGTGTCCTTTTTGCTCAATCTGCAATATTTCTTTTATTGTTGATCAATATGTACTGTTCAATCCATTTACCATTTAGAAAAAGTCGTATAAGCAGGGTTTGTGTAGCACAAGAATGTTTGGAAAAATGATCAGAAAGAGGAATGTAGACCATTAAGAAGATGAAGAACATCCCCAGCACCGTCACAGGACAGGAGTGTGGCCTTCTCTAAAACTTTTTGACCACGAATATATGAGGATGTAGTGAGTGTGTGGACTGTGGGGGGCGGGGAGGTGGCGCGATACTGTCTGCATTAAATGTGGAAAAGTGAATGAACCAAACTGACCTGACGAGGTGGAAACACAACACCAATCTGTCCGCGACTGTTTTGTTGGTTCTCACAATCAAAACATAGAGGTAGACGGCGATGGCCACGGTCCAGAAAAAGGAGCTGGTGTTGGCGAAGGTAGAAATCGCTCCCTGAACCACGCAGTCCACGGAATTTGCGTGGAAAACTCTCGCAACTCCGTACGCGTAAGAGAGCGCAGTCAGCCAATCGGTCACGGAGAGACAAAGCAGCAGTTTGCGCGGAGTTGTCCTCAGATCTGCCCACAAAAAGTAGGTGAGGATGATGAGTGAAGAACCCATGAAGGACAGAACGCAGGAAACCAACACAACCACCTGCTCGGACAAGTACACGACCGTTTCATTCCCGCTGGACATGGTAACTCTCTGCGTACTTTTACTGCGCCTTCACGCCAGCTAAACATAGATTAGTGCAGATTCTCAGCCGTGCGTCTTTACGCACTCGGTCCATTGCATTATAGGAGTCGAGCACAAACTTTCTTCCACTATTTAACCCCTCCTCTCCTCCCCTCTACACCGGAACCCAAAGCAGAACTCGGTCAGCTGGTTCAGACTCACTCGCTCGCTCGCTCACACACGGACTCATACAGTCGCTGAATGACTGCGGTCTATTTTTGGATCCACTGATCTTTACTGGTGTGAGTCTTTAAGAGGGTTACGATCCCAACGAAGAAGAGATGAAAAGATGAGATCGTGTGGGACAGGTATGGTGCATATAAAGATAATCCTTCCGGTCGTTTCACGTTAAACACCGGGAAATTCATTATCGCTGTGAGCAAAAAGTTCAGAGATCGTCTGAGGTAAAAGTACAAGAACTCACAATTGGGGCGGCGCAGGTTCGATTCCGGCCTTTGCACTTTGTTCCATGTCATCCCATCTCTATACTGTACCTATCATAATAAAGCAGAAATGCCAAAACTATCTTCTTTTTTTTTTAAATCCCAATTTCTAGAGATGTTTATTAAATATTATTCCAGATGTGCGGGGTATTATTTCATACAGATTTACCCAGAATGCATCCTAATATACTGTATGTGGCGTGTTTGGAACAGTGGGCTTTACTCTGAAATTCAAATTAAATCTGTATGGACTTATTGGTTGTTGCCTGAGAGTGAAGGAGTTTAAATGTACAGCATGTGGACCACTGAGCATCAATCAGATAATTTTTCAATGAAGTATATAGAATTAAATGTTTATGTTGCGTTTCACTGTCACCAAAATACCATGAGACCTTGCAGTCAGAAAAATGATGCTGATTCAAATATATATCTATAACTGTAATTCATTCCTTTATTGATTTTCTTTCCCCCTATTAATTATGTAGTGCATAAAATGTCCAACGCCATATTAGTGCCACGATGGCCTCCCCTCAGAGTGAAATTGATTTAGAGGTTGCAGAAATTAGTGTGATTATTGATGACTCACTGTACAAAATTTTTAAAAATGATGTAGAATGTAAAAATCTGATGTTTCATGGTTACTAAATCTGTAGCCTGTCATAGTATTTGATGATAATGTATGTTGATGTAGGATCATACATTAAAGTTACAGGATGCTATGTGGTCCAGAGGAAAGGCAAATGTTTGAGCCAGATCTGCCCGGATATCAAACTAAATGTAATACAACACAAATTTCAGTGAATGTGTGTATATATATATATATATATATGAATGTCCTGGTGGACAGTGGTCTAAGGTGTGTGTGCCATGTAATCAAAGAATGCTTGGTATGAATCCAGCTCTCACCCAATCCCTGACATTCCTGGTGTGATAAAGTCAAATAGCAAAACACACTACAGTATCCCCTTTAATTAGACTGACAATAACCTGAATTTAAATCAACCAAATTATACTTCCACACAATTTACTGTTATATAGATTTTAGCATTTTTTTATTGTGCCGTCCGTCATATCGGTAAAGATCACATTATCAATATCAGCATCATCTTGATATCTTCCAGCCTGTGGTTATCAGTGAACTCTGGATACATGCAGTGTATAACATCTTATCTAGCTGGAAAACGAAACTAATCAATATGTTTAATTTATTAAAGTTCACAATAACGCACTGCGTTTCTTGACATCAGCTGCTTTGTTTTAGCAATTTGGAGGAAAACTAAAAAGCATTTTATGAATGAACACATGATACAGTGGATCACCCAACACTTTTTAAAATTTTAAATTATTTTCTGGTCAAGAATAGTTTTCAGTCTTCATCATACCTTGCAAATTGCTGCTCATAATCAGTCTTCCAACAAATCTTGGCTGTTTTGTGGCGTTTCCCTGTGATCAATTTTAGGACAGGTTTTATTTAACCTGTACATCATGCCCTGGGTAATATTAGCAGTATACCACTGGATGCAGATGAAACTATGCTTGTTGTCTCTGTATCTCAGAATGACACACTACCCCATAGATGTACATTCCATTTTAGGTATTTGTTCAAAAGCTTAAAGAAAGAAAGTGACTGTCAAGTTGCCCTCACTGGGCTTCATCCCAAAAGAACAGGTATATTTGACTTGAAGTTAGATTTTATTGAAAATATTGTACACAATATTCTAGTATTTATTGTAAACATTCCCCTTTTCCTCATATGTAATATATTCTGCCTAAATATTCCCTTGTATGTGCCCTCCATAAAATACACTTCAGTGACATAGTCATGTAATCGGTGCAGTGTGTGTGCAGCAGCTATGATTTTTTTGTGGCCTTGTAACGGTGGTGAAGGCGTAGAAAGATTTTTGAAGCCATAAGAAAAAAAAGGGACATTGTGTGAAAGCAGGATTTTACTGCTCCTGCACTGCTGCACCCTAGAAAACTGCGACCCCTTTTGTATTTGCAGCAATGCAGTGGCATACTGCCTTACAAAGGACCGCAGTGTTTCATTTCTATCCATCCTGCAGTAAGCACATCTGCATCGTTATCAGCCAGAAGGAAAAACCTGCTACGGTTCACTTCAGTTTCCATCAAGTCTTCATGATCAGTCTACTTTAAATTGTTTTTTGCAGACACGTAGTGCTGTTCAGCCTGCCACACAACCTAAATTTAGTGGGATTCAGGCCATACTGTCCCACCAGCACTCATACCATACACATAACATGACGCATAACAACAGCATTTTTCCAAGGGTCTCAGAATGCTTTTATACAGCTTGCATATTGTACATTGGTTCTTTAAAAAGCTACAAAAGTCCAATAACGTTTTTGGGCTATTTAAATTTTCCTTTCTCTAACAATTTCTGTCATAAGCTGGAAACACATCTGTTAGAATTAATTACATCACAAACAAAAATAAATTACAACATTATGAACATTAACGACTAATTTGCCAAGCCATCATTTCTGAATAAAATGTTTTAGGCTCTCTAAGTGGCTTTACTGAGATGGTTTTACAAAATGCTGCAGTGTTATTATGTTTAGTGTTGATATAGGAAGCTTTTAGTCACAAGATGGCAGCAGAGGGTTATAAAATTTTCAACATACGTTCAAGATATTCTAATAGCTTTCTAATCCCTTAAACGCTGGTAACTTCATTGGTAATTGAACAGTTCAGGGTTATTTAAAAGGAATTTGGATATGCATAATTCAGCTTTTCATATTAATAACTCATTAATAATTGCCCATACCCCCTAGAAAATGCTTAAAAAAACTAATTCTTTCTTACTTTCTGTGGTGTTTTTGACTTTGACTTTGGGCATTTCTTTGGAATTTAAAATAAAGGTTTTTTAGGATGGCCCACATTAAGAAATTAATGTGATGAAAATTAATATTACTGGGCCACCACATATGTAAAAACTCCTCTGTCTCTCTTCAACATTCTCCTTTGTCTTCCCGGGCCTCTTATTGCAAAGAATTTCTGCGGCAGTATACTTGCTGATTGCTTCGTTCTCACTCCTCACAACAACCAGCTAAGACACTGCCAGAGAAACACCCACAGCAGCCGCATTGGCCTGTCACTGGCCTCGACGCAGCAGGATCTTGCATAGGGTTTGCTCGCACTTCCTTCCACCTGTCATTCTGCCATCATAGACGTTTGGACTTTCCACACTTCATGTTTGCAAATGGAAGGCAACAGTTTCTCTGTAAAACCTCTCTAGGATGACGATATCCGGTGCCATAGGTCAGAACTTAGCACTGAAAAAGAAAAGGCAAATAACAGATAAATAACAAGTAGGAGAAAGAACAAACAGACAAACAACAAGGAGGATGGATGCATCTAAATGTGGCCAATTAAAGCTTCATTTGAAAAAATAAAAGGAAACAAAACAAAACAATAATGCTATGTTATATGTGTCCATATTTATGGATCAAATATATGCCAAATTCTTGAAACATAACATGATAGAGTCAAAGTATCTTCACAATTACAGGTAATCATATCACCTTCAGCACTTCTGTGTTCTGCCCTAATACCCACCTCCGGTAATATATGCTGGGGAAAAACATCCTTAATTTGATTTCACATTTGCAAATATTGTAAATGGTTGATATCACACTCAAAACAACTGGCTAACTTTCTCCACTATGAACAAATATTTTACTGTAACTAATGTCAAGCCTGTAAACTATAAACAAAGCCTAAGAAATGTGTGACGCATTCTGTCAAAAGTCTAATCAAATCAAAGTGGTTCAGGATTTTTAAAAGTCAGAATATATATATGTATATATGTATATAAGTGTGTGTGTGTGTGTGTGTGTGCGCGGGTACGCGTGTGTATCAGAGTGTGTGTACACGTTTATAAAGTTTAAAAAAAGATAAGTAAGT
>OMNV01029232.1:9241-154664 GCA_900303265.1 Brotula barbata | reverse complement strand
GGTAAACGAACGACAAATGTCTTGGAATATTGCAATTTACAGTTGTGTGTGTGTGTGTGTGTGTGTGTGTGTGTGTGTGTGTGTGTGTGTGTGTGTGTGTGTGTGTGTGTGTGTGTGTGTGTGTGTGTGTGTGTGCGTGTGTGTGTGTGTGGGCCAGCACTGCAGGAACTCAGCTGCTGCAGGACACTGCAGGATTGCTGCTCTGCCGCTGCCTCACCGGCTCTTGCCTCTCTCTCTCTCTCATCCTCCTCTCCTCTCCCTTGCTCAAGGAGGATGGTGTGAGCATGTGCTGCATACTTTTTCAGTATGGGATGAGGGGGTGGGGGGACAGAGGTGTAAAGCATGCTGGTGCCGGACAACTGTACCTTTGAGAGTGAGAGAGGCTACAGTACAAAAATTAGAGAGGAGGAGGAGGGAAGAGGAAGGGGGTTGGGACTTGGGGAGGGAGGCAGAAGTGAGGTGCAAGGAACATCAGGTGAGTGCGGCAATTTCCTTGCTGGCAGTGCAGCACCCCCCCTCAGTGAAAGTGCGAGCAGAACTGCAGATGTTTCAAGATGATGTCAGGCTGAGGATCTGGCGCCGACCGAGCGTCAGAGCAGTTTGCTATCATTCTGTTCCTCTTTCTTGGCTGCCTGCAGTGTGTAGAGATCCAGTGGATAGTGACACTCTGGCCCTCTGTCTGACAAAGAGCCAGATGACGGCGCAAGGCCCAATTTTTCAAGGTCTTAGCACAGTTACCTGAGGTGAACTCAGGACTCACCTAGCCAACAATCAGGCAAAGTGACCAGACCTCCAAAAATTACAATTTGGAACACTGACTACCTTTATATTGGAGCTCCTTTCCTCTGTAAATGGTTTTTACGCAGCATTTCCAAGGGCTTTGACTTGAGCACAATGGCGAAAAACGCAAAATTCGTAACGTGGACTTTTAAAGAGAAAGAGAGTTTCTGAGGTACTGCCGCTCACAGTTTTCTGCCCTGAGGAACATTTGAAATTCTGTCTTTGTCAGGAAAACTTACCTAAATACAGTTTCTCTCTGTTTAGCTCTGTTCGTCCCTCGACACAGACACACAAATAATGTGATATAAAACTCTCTCCAACTCTCCAAAATCTGTAAAGCGCCACACTCTGCACCAGTTCCCACTGCCAGGACAGCAGCAAAGTCTTAGCAGCTACAGCACAACTTCATGACTGCACCACAGCTCCTCTGTCCCATGCAGGCCACTGTAGCCTGATTCCAATTTCCCCATTTTAGCTCTCCAATGCTGACACATTAAGCCCCTCTCACTGATTTTCGTCATTATCTGCCATTAAAAATCCACAATTGTCACATGCTGCTAAATATAACAAACAAAGTGGTGAGCTGAGAGCGTTTGTGCTCTGCTTGAAACTAAGTCGGCATAGATAAAAGTCTTGTCTACTTGAGGGAACTCTGCACATCCTGGTCAGTTTTTTGTCCTTGCGTCCTCTCAGCCGGCCGCTATCTGACACGCCAGCTGCTATTTCCAGCCTGTGCCATGTGTTAAACATGGATGAGGGAGCAGTGGAGCCTGACTGCTGGCTGACTAGCTGTCTGGCTGGTTATTACTGGTGCAGAGGAGGCTGAAACTGATGAGGCAAAAGCAGGCAGGAGCCTCCACACTGCAGGCATGCAGTCAGTTATACATACACATACACCAAGTACTGGGTTTAAGAAATACAACACAGCATCCAGTGCTTAAAATAAGAAAGTATACAAGGTAAAAGAGAGTAGATAGAAAAGGAAGGCATACCTACGGATGAGTCGCACACAGGCAGGAGAGGAGGAAAACTTCTCTGCACTCACTCTGAGCCTCTTGCTTGCTGGTGATGTGCTCTCATGGCGCGGCAAACTTGACTGCAGCATTGCCTCCTGAACAGAATGACATTGTTTCACTCTCTCTCCTTCTCTCTCCCTCTCTCCTCCTCCTCCTGTATGCTCTGGCTCCCCCTCCTCTTCTTTGCACGCTTGCTGGCAGTACAAACTGCACAGCTCAGCAGTGTTCCCCCACTGCCGCAGCAGATCCTGCATGAGCTCTGCGTATCTGAGTGGGATGGGACTTTTAAAGGGGAACGCAACCTCCAGGGTCAGCGTGTGTGCACATCCTCTTGTCTGCCCTCCTCTGCTCCCTGTTCCACTCGGCCCCCCCTCCTTGGTCTTCTCCCACCCCTGAGAACCATTCGTTTAAAGGACTCCCCACAAGAGAGACCCCCTCTGTGCACACAACTCTTATCCATTTTCACAGTACAGCAAAAGGCGTCCCAAGAAAGGAAGCGTTGGCTCCACAGAGACACCATCTCCTCTTGTCTGCTAAAGTTATCATAATATCAAAGAAATCTAAAGTTATCTGAAAGTCCTGGGAAGGATATCTTCAGGTATGGGCTACAAAAAAGACCTTTTAATGTTGAATAATATACTTTGCACCAATTATTCTAATGTTAAGTTAAATTAGAATTAAATTGCTGCAGTAGATGTTGATATCCAATTGAAAATCATAATGTATCACCCAGTGATACATAAATGATGTGGTGTTATCATTTCGCCATGGGAAAAATAGCTGGAAATCAAAGATAAATCAACACAGCACAAAATGCAAGGCACACCATATGACTGTTACAGACAGCGCCACCACACATTGTGCTAAATGAGCAATAATCAAACAGTCATTCCGAGAATGTCATTATCTCAATGCTGCCATCTGAAAACTTGCTGAAAGTTCCAAATTCTCATAGGTACAATATTCACCTCAGCAAAGTAAAATGTCCTTAATCTGCAATCCCTATTACTTACGTTTCATTACCCAAGATGCACCTCTTGCTGCTTTTCTGCAGTGCGCTAAAATGTCGAAAAATCTTGAGCAACCAAATTTGCCTGTTACGCGTTGCACAACTCTGAGAGGGAGAGAGATCATCCATCATTTAGTCAG
The DNA here is from genome assembly GCA_900303265.1 of Brotula barbata. Lineage (NCBI taxonomy): Eukaryota > Metazoa > Chordata > Actinopteri > Ophidiiformes > Ophidiidae > Brotula > Brotula barbata. The sequence goes on along the minus strand of OMNV01029232.1, from coordinate 151,719 downwards.
TCAATAAGGTTATACTCCGCTTTCTGCAATGTTTGTTCTTCACACACACAAAAAAACAAAACACGCTTGGTGGTACGCAAGTTTTTTTTTCCCACAGTATCCTTCCCTGCTTTCGATAATGAAATTTGCAGTGCACTGCATGGTTTTAGTGCTGATAATGGAGGCTCCTAAACATTTGAGCCAACTGTGTCTTGGCTGTTCTCTGCAGCAGTGCAGCTCTCTCTGCTTCTCACTGCAGAAACGAGCCATTTTTCACATGACTTTGTTCTCCCGGGCCTCCAGTTGAACCCTGTGATCCCTCGTCCCCCTAAGAGCAGTATTAGTCGTTGCAGCCATCAAGTCAAGGTGTACGCTTACCTGTAAAAGCACATTAGTAGTTATATATATCATACAAAGGCTTTGTTCTCTAATTAATGTGTAGTGCTGCCACCTGCTCTAAGTCACTGCTAGTACAGTTTGCTGAATCAGCAAAGCTTCCATGATGGCTATGTACTGAGTATCACTGACTGTTGGGGGTGAAATATTTGAACCCATCCATGGCAATCTGTGTCAACTGCAAAGTCATTGGGGACGGGCAAAAATACAGGAACATGTACTTTGATAAAACCCATGCTGTAAATGTATCAAAATCTGAAAAAGTCTTTCCGCTAAGACAATGATTTAAAGAGCTCAATACTCTAGCATTTTAAGAACAGACCTCATACAGGTTAACAATTCAAACACTGTTCAATGAATTGGTGATGAGCTGATTTTAAGGCAAACATTTAACAGATTTTAGATACAGTGAATGTCACATTCGAAATACATTAATAATTGATTATATCACATAGATAAGCCATTTAAAAATCGAACCATTACAGTGTTAGTTGTAATTTTTATTTTCTTAAATCATAAAATCCATTCTGACAACATTTTAGGCAGCACCGTGGCATGGTGTGTAGCTCCTGCCACTGCCCTTGACCAATGCATGAGATAGATCTGTAGTTGGTCGCAGGATGCTAGTTTGTGTGTGTGTTTGCTGCCGTTATGGTTGGCTAAATAAAAAAAATAAAAAAAGTAATAATTTACATACAGTTCCGTCTTTCTTATACAGCATACAAATGACCTCATGATGCATCTTGATATATTAGTCATCTTTGTAAAATATGTTTTTCAGTTGAATTTAAAGTCAAACTTTATCAAAATGGAACCTATTTGTGGTTACCTCAGTCAACAGGCATTTCAGATAGATTTGAAGATAAATGGCAACAGTAGTATTTTCTTGTACTATGTAATCAGAAATAGAAATAGAAATCACATAATATCTACATTGGAAATATGAATTGACTAATAAATAAAAATGTAAGGATGTAAATGTATCAACTACACTGCAAAATGATGCCCAAATACATTATCAAAATAAAATACTGTTTATTATGTGACCATAACACTTGCCATGCCATGTTTTGTTGCTTTTAACCTGATGCTCCTTTCACATTTATTAAGTCATTTAGTTCAGAGTTGTGTGGGATGCACCATTAGCAAATAGCTAGCTAGATAGCTATCTGGCTTTGGCCTCTAATATCACATGAAACGATTTGAAAGCAAAGAAATGTCCATTGTCCATTAGATTAAAGTTTTTTGCGAACTTGCATTAAACAAAATCAGACCAAATCATTCTTACTTTATTCTGGACGTCCTTTCAGATTCTTGCATACATTGTTGACCTAGCATCCACTGCTGAGAAGATTTAGCTAGGAGATAATTTTCTAAAATACTTTATTAACGCAAAGAAAATTACACAACAACAAAAAAATATAAACAATTCCTAAATAGTCTAATACAGGGGAACAATTATGACAAGATAACAAAAGTGTGAAATATGCAACTTGTAGATTTATAAGTTTTGTGCGATCGTTAGTTTTACATTTAGCCTTAGCTTTACGTCCAGATAATACATATTTATACATTAGATACTTTAAACTCTTTGGATTCTAGATACTGATATATTTTGCATTCTTTATTCAACCTTAATTTGCATTATTTGTTTTATGAGTGTCTTTTATTTTCATTTTTGTAAGATAAACACGATTATCCTTACGCTGTTTTGCACATCAATTTCCTGCAAGATTAACAAATTATTTGTTAACTAATGATGTTACGATTGCAGAGTGGCAAGTATTTTGTAAATACAAGAATACAGAACCTAAAATTATTTTGATGCAAATTACATCTGTTTTCTTTCATAGTACAAAGCACAAAGTAGTATTTTGTATTTGAAATACATAACTGACTCCCGTCCCTGGCTGCAATATGCATCACTGGAAAAACTGTATTCCTGATAAGAATCAGCTGGGAGGAGAGCGTCACAGCCTGTACGTGAGATCTGCATGCAGTGCAGTGCTGCTGCATCACAGCCACGCAGCTTCTGTCCTGCTCTCTGTACTCTATGACACAAGGGAAAATGTCCCCGCTAGCATATCCCTCACATGCCCCACACAATCCTCAGTAATGGCATCCCCTGTGATAAATAAGCCATGAGGAGGGGCCCTTTTACATGTCCTATTAGATTACCTCTCTTCTGTCACCTCATCGCCTTTGGTTCTGTCCGCTTCTGAATATTCCCTCCTGTTACCCAAGCACAAAATGTGCAGATGTGGGAACAGGATCATTGATCATATGAGCCAGGAGATCTGGAGGGAGTTTACTTATATGTGCAATGAGCACATACAGGTCTCACATTTGTTTTTGACTGAAGCCTTAGCAAAGTGCTAGAGCATTGATGATAGGGTAGGATTAACCATTTAGGTATTTGTTTAGGTCATCTCTGATTGCGTCATCCAGCATGTGATGAAAGGGTTATCGTTCAGGTATGGACAGTCCTGACACGTCCAGATAATGTGGTTGAGTCTAAGCTTCGGTCGGTGTGTTTGTGTGTCTCTTTTCGCCATTCCCAGCCTATTGCTCGGTTCCATTGATCTGTCCTGAAAAGATAATAGACGCATTGATTCACGAGCTCAGCTGCTTGCTTGGTTTACACATCAACCCTGAATAATTCACAATAGTCCTCTGTCAAGAAAGAGAATTTGCATTGACTGATTGATTCCACAGGGCTGTGAGCGTTTTCTCAAATGTCTTTTCTGGATTTTTTTTGCAGAATTTATCAGCCCAATTCTGACAAAATGTAAGACAGCGGATTTGAGCGTTAGTGAGTAGGCAACTGTAAGGCATATTCTCAAGGGAAACCTGACATCGCCAATGAAAAATAGAGTCGGTAGGCAGGTAATTGAGACTATCAACCAATAAATTAACTTCATAGTGATCTCTGGCGTGGAGATACACCAAACGACGCAATCCAGACTTCACAGGGAGAAGACTACATGCTGTTTTTAGTGCGCCATTGCTTCTTTGGTGGCCTCATTTTATGAAGCTGCGCAGATTCTCCCTCAAGGCTGCGCACAGACTCACAATCAAAGACAAAAAAGGTCAAGGAAGGTCAACAGAGGTAATCCACAAGAGAAGCATTTAGTCCACATATCATTTATTTCACCGACAGGGTAATGCCTCTTCATATTTTATCAAACAGCTACTGGTGACATTACTCGCTGTGACACTATAGATCTGTCTTTGAAAGGCAGTGTTCGATAAGTGAAACATATGAAATGCAACGAGTCATCAGTTTCCCCCTCAGCATTAAAGTGATTGTAGTAAAAGCTCTATGATGGATTGGCATCATGGTGAGCGGCTGAACTTCTGACAGCTGTGCTGCTCATTTGTGGTGAACGAGAACTCTTGTCAGCTGTCCGTGTCAGCACCAGTCTAGTTGCTCATTCTGGCCATTACAGCAATTATCTAGCAAAACGCAATCAGGTTTAACTGAGGGAAACAACAATCAGGAAACATTAATCAGCCATTCACAGACCGATACTACAAATAAAATTTTCTTATGCATCTGCACAGTGTAAAATACATCTCTATCTTAGTTTCTGGCACCTATTTAAAAAAAAACAGATCACTTGAGAATTTTCTGTGTTTAATATTAACATGGTTCAGTGTGTACATTCAGGGAAGGTAAAGTATATACTGTATATACAGCACTGTGCACAAGTCTAGCCACCATTACATTTGTTGTTTTAGCAATGCTATCTATCTCTAAATTAGAATACAACCAGAAAATACAGGAAATGTGTATGCAGTATTAAAAATCAGAAAAAAACAGCTTGTACATGTTAAAGTGTATAAAGTATTTAGTGTGACCTCCCTTTACACTTGAGCAATAGCAGGAACCTGGCTCTCTGAAACCTGAATGGAATGGAGCCCTAATTAATGTCATTGCTAACACCTGTATTTGTCCTACTTTCATCACTATTTACTGTCAGAATGACTGCTGGGAAAAAGCTCTATTACACCAGGTTTGCTAGTGGTGGACGAAGCCTTTTACACAGCAATGCATATATATATATATATATATACTGTATATAATATTTCAGAAAAGATGCACTCTACACCAAGAGGCAGGGAGGAGCAGACATGCACAGGATCATGACAAGTTTGTTGTACTCGTACCAACGTGTAAACACACACACTGGGGACTTGGGGCCCGACAGACCTTTATTAATTTAATTCTAATTTTTAATTCGCTTTTATTTTATTTTACATAAACATTCACAAAGCATAAGAGGAAAGACAGAAAAGCACAAGAAAAGACCAAGATAGAACTTTGGACTTTATCTTATCTGTGGTATTAATAAGTAAATGGCAATTAAACTGTAAAAAGGCTATCTTTTCTGGCAAATATTAAGTCTCAGCCAAACCGCACCACTTTGAACAGGTGCCAGTTAACACTGAAGCTGAAAACATGATGGTCATCCGGAAAGCATTCAAGGACCTCATTTATTGAAAAATATCCTTCCTGGGAGCTGCCACACTCCATCACTGTACGTTACTGCGTTTGTATATATAGTTGAATATTATCTTAACTGATTTGCTTCATTGATTTCAGCAGCATTAACACAGAACAAACCTTTGTATTTAAGAAGCATAATATGACTCTATTGAGCGTTACTCGTGTGCTATTTTCTTCTGCACAGATGGTAATTTTGGTCTCTTTTTCCATGCTGCATTGTGTTCTGTGCTCCAGGTACTTGGAGGAGTGATGCATATTCTCCACAACAACTCCTGTCATCTGGAGATCTGTGTTGACTCCTGGCCTACATTCACTACTGCCATTTGTTACCGTCAAAAGCAGGTATGGCAGGCAGGTACAGAGATAACTCGTACGTTCCTCCAGAGTGGTCGTTGATGCTTAAATCGGCCTTTAAAGCATTTCAGCAGCAGCCCTAGGGTGATTCCTGACATATGCAGCGTCTTCACCATGAGCCCCGAGACTCTGCGATGCCTGCTGCTAAGTGACAGAGTTATAAGATGGAGGAATGGACTGACATTCAGAGGTGACGTGCAGAATATCTGTTAGAATATTTATTTTCAATTATGCATGTATGAGAATGGCCATTTCTTTGGTCATCTTGATCGATACCCATAAAAATTTCCATCTGTCAGGTTTAGTCGTTATTACTCTGTAAATGTGATGCATGGTGCACACGCAAATGGTTTCAAATATACCATTGTAACCCGATGTATTACTAACCACTACAGTTTCCAAGCATGTGAAAAATTATTCAAAACAACACAAACTGCTTGAACACAAAGACATAAATTCATTGTCAAGCGTGCTTTTAGGCGTAACAATCCCATACATTTACAAATATTCTTTCCACAGAAATGTGATTTTGGTTCGTTTTGTACTGCGATGATGGTGAAGACAAAGTGAAATAAATATCCTCTCTGCGTTTGTCTCTCTGACAGGTATACCAAGCTCGCTCTGTCCTATCGTCAAAGACATCGCCTCTATCAGTGGACGCAGTATCACAGAATATAGGGATTATAACACCTACATCCACCGCAGCCCACAGAATACAAAGTGGTAGGAGTGAGTTCATCAAATTTATTCATGGCCTCATTTTAATGCAACTCAGATTGGAAAATAAACTATGCATTCAATCTGTCCATATACACATTTAAATATTCTCTCCACTGACCAGAAAGCTGCTGCCACCATTTCCTGTTCTGAATGAATCTCATGCTGAGCTTGTGGACAGACACTTACCCTACGGAGGGAGCCGTAAGAGCCTCAGTCACGTGAGAGCCTGCATCCGCCATCTGCCAAACCACTGTGTGATGAATGAGAAGGGTCAGCCCTTGTCCTGGATGCTGTCTGACAAGCTGTGTGAGCTGAAGATGGCCTTCACCCTGCCAGAGCACAGACAGACAGGGTACCTGCTGGCTCTGTCTCTGGCTCTGATCTGCAGGATGAGCTCCTTAGGTTTTCCAGTTTACTGCCACGTTAAACGTATGAACCAGGCCACCATCGACGCTATAACCACACCAGGCCGTCCCAGCACGAAGAACGTGAGTGCTGCTCATATGCAAGGACAGAGTGTGAGTGAGCTAAACTAATAACAGAAAATGTGATTGCAGCTATTGAAAACATTATGGACGTATAACGTTTTTGCGAAATCTGGGAATATAATAGCTACTCAAGAGATGTTGTACATTCAGACAGACTTGCGTACAATAATGGTAAACATATTTTTTGATTCAGGGTAGATTTGATAAATGTTGCGAACAAATTGCTTGTTTCCATCTGTGAAGAGTATATAAATTACTCTTAGAATATAAGTTATTCTTGTATCAGAGGACACATCTGTCTTTACTTTGACCCTCTGGCAATGAGGTGATCTGCTTTTCTAATCAAATGGGGCTCTCATTCACCTGAGACCCCTCCCTGGAGGTGTGCTGCACACTGCTGATTGCCGCTCTGTGTTTTAGCAGCAATGCACCATTCAAGTCTGCAGGCAGCTTGACAAATGAGCAGCGATCTGAGCAGAGAGGTTCTCATACTGCACCACACATCCTGTCCCATCCCCATCCCCTGCCCGGCAATGGTGCACTTTTTTTCTAAGTGATTCCCTCTCCTTACTTGCTCCATCCTTTGGAAATACTGCTCATGCAAATACGGTGGCGTACTGTAAATACACCGGCGAATGTTCTTCTCAAAGTCACCCAAGTACGCACTAAATGCATTGCATGCTGACACATGCACACGCAAAGACACCAATCTTGTGCTTCTCCTCCTTAGAAACAGTGACCTTTAACTGCAATTTTATCAGTGTCCTGAAATGCAATTCTGCATCTTTTAAGTCTTAAAGTAATCATGTAATCAATTGTTTGGGTACTTAAGATATTATCATAACTTCATCTCAATGATTAACATTAATCCTATGTTAATGTTTATGAAAGGGTATTGGTGCTTAGCAAATTGCCTCCATTTTAACACGTTTATTGTTAAACAGACTATTCTGGTTAAGCAGAAGTTATACCGCATCAAAGAAATAATACAGTGTTCCTAAAGGTAAATGAAAGACAAGGTGTGAATTATGTTCCTTCTGGGCCCTTTAAACACCATACAAATCTGTTATTTGAAGAAACGGAGCAGATGTCAATATTCTTACAGTCAAGAACCAAACTGTCCACATAAAAAGCTCTGAAAGCAGCCAAACATTATTTTTATCACTGTCTAAGGATTTCTGCTATTACAAGCTGGTCTGTGCTGGTTTGTGTTGCAAGCCGCCTACTGAAATATGAGACGTTATCTCACCTACAACATAAATCTATTTAAGTGCTCAACCCTCAAATACAGTGGAGCTGGTTTGGGACATCTCAAACAAGACGGGGGGTGGGGAGGTGTGTGTGAAAGTTGCAGCAGATGCAGATCCCCATCCATCTCAAGGCACGTTTGTGAGGCAGCAAGGAAACGCAAAGTACCTGATGGTTTAACTAGCTGGTGCTCCTCAGAAAAGCTGGTTCTCAGAACAAGTAAGGAGCCGGGGGTCTGACGCAGCACACGATCATTCACCTTGGCTGCCTGTGCTGCTCAGATTTGCCTAGTTGCTGCTGTCCACACACGCTGCTCCCCCCAGTAGAGGCAGTGCACTCTGCCAGCCGTGGAGTGGGACGTACTATCGATCCTGCTGAAATGATGGTTTCTAAAAGGGAGGCAGTAAGCATGTCTGCGCTCCCCTCCTCCACACTGAAGGGGCCCTGAGATATCACCAGGCTCAGCACATTGCACCATCACCGCACGGGAAAATGGGATTTTCACAGAGAGACGAGCTGAGGGGAAGGTAATTCAAGTCGGCAAGCTATGTTCCCCGCCAGGGATGTAAAATGAGCCATATTACCTTCAGTGGACAAATAAGGTCATTTAAAGTGTCCTTTCAATTCCTGTCCTCATCATGGAGAGATTAGAAGGCAAATGGGAAAATATGAGTGAGTTTTCAAGTTAAAAATGAAAAGAGGGGAAGGAAGGCTCTGTGTGATCAGCAGCTGAGAATGAAGCATTAAATCTTATTGTCACAACAGAACACAAATGCCCTTTTGCTACATATTGAATATTTATATGGCATTATTGCAATCTGGCATTTGGGATGTGAAAAAAATCAGTAATATTCAAAATAATTGATAGATGAATGAGGAGTAATTTGTTAATGCGGGGCGTGAATCAAAACTGGGGATGAATCCTCCAGAAATATTCCACTAGATGGCAACAGTGCACTAGCATTTCCTTAAACTCAAATTCAATTTGGTGCAAGTGAATGTTCTGACTCATTCAGAGCTGTAGATTTAGTGGAATCTCTGAACAGTCATTTGTTGTACTCAGTGCCCAGAGCAGAAAGTCAAATAGAATAAGTTAATTTTGTGGGGGAAATCACACACCGATTTTGCATGTTTGTACTCATTTTATGAATGAACCTTGTTGTTGGGAAGGGGCTCCTGGTTCTGCAGACTCTGTGTGGAAGATGAGATTTGAATGCAACAGTTGTGCAATAAATGAAGCTCACTTGCAGAGTGCGTCATCCTTGTCAGAATGTCAGAATGCTGTAACAATACTTGATCTTCCCTGGGAGTCAGTCAGTGTGTCAGTCAGTGGTGATGTGTGTGATCCTGGTTCTCTGGGTAACAGTGAGTGAGGGAGAGGATCTCCAGTTGTGTTGATATTATTCTATGATTTTTTTTAAATGTGTCTGCACGGGGTCGTGTAAGTTGAAGGTCAAGCTGAACAAGAAGTGTACCAGTGTTCCTTTGGGTGTTAAATGATTGGTCACTGCTGGTGTTGTTCACTGTTGGAGATTGTGAAATTCATGGCCAGAGTATAATGATCAACCAAAGTTGAATGCAGAGTCCATGTGGTCCTTTCATCATTCCACATCACACAGATGGCCTCAAGGAACAGCATCATAAATCATAAATTGGTCCTTGAGTATCTCTTGAGATCCTCATGTACACAAAACATTAATATAATCCGATTTTTTAGGAATTTCTTATTATAAAGATTATAAGCACTTCAAGTCAATATACTTCATAAACAGAATCCATACTCCATTTATAATTTACTTCTAATTGTTATTCAAAACACTTATACTTTAACAAATTTTTCCTCAGGGCTGCATTTATGGCTGTGTCAACACCACATAGCTTAATACCAATGTGCCAAAAACATGAACGGAAGCTCGGTGATGTCATACCTGGTTTCCATTACAACACTGCATGCCAGTGTAGCCTGCAGTTTAGATTAAACATGAAAGGGAATCTCTGCTAGTGAACCATTTGCGTGAAGTTGGTTTTATATTGGAACAAGATGGTTAAATTATTTTCATATATTTCATTCATCGTGTAAAAATATAAAAATGAGAGTGATAAAAAAGTGATATTTAATTTTTGACAATGGAGTGGTAACTATTTACAGGTATGATTTAAATGTCAGACTCAGCTACAACGGCTACGGTCAAACTCCCTTTCAAATTAGAGCAAATTAGATCTAATTTTATAATTTACATATAACAACAACCTTTTCTATTATACTGCTGGGATAAATGTTTATGTATTATAACACTAAAACAATTCAATAACATTTCTGTGTGACCAAGGGGATTTTATTTAATTGTAGACACTCCCTGTTTAAATCAAACCTGCTTGTACGTTAATTATCAAGTTTGAACTAGCATAGACCTGTAGCAAATGAATAAACCAAACCAGAAGAGTTACCCTATTGTAGATATTGTATTGTAGAAATGGCCAGAGTTTCCTCCACTCTATACCTTGAGACAGACTCTCTATTTCTCCTTGTGTTGCACCCATCCAAAAGACTGATCTTACTACATCTGGGAGGATGAGACCACCATTTTCACCATTAGCTGTATGGGATGATATTCTTCTTGTACCTAGGAGGGAAGGTTGAAATTTAAACAGTGAAAATCAATGTGTCAATGTGTCACAATGATGCATTATTGGAAAGGCTAATAGGATTACAATTATTATTCTATACCACAAATGCCAATTGATTTACCAGTGTTAAGGGGGTTAACATTCAGTTAACCCTTAAACAGTGGAAAATTATTTGGTAATTGGTACAGTTTAAAACAGTTCAGGGTTGTTTAACTTACTTTGGAGATAATTAATCGGTCTGTTCTTATGAGTAACACATTAATAATTGATGTAGCCCATTGATACAATTTCTAGAGTTTTATTTTATTTAAATATTAAAATCCACTATAGTAACCATTTTTAAGATATGGCATTTTTGATTTTCCTTAAAAATATCTTTATTCTCAGTGTGTTGGGTATCATATAGATTTCTCCAGAGTGCATCCTAAGATTTTTGGTATCTCTATTAACTTGGGGGTTTCCATTAGAATTTAAAATAAATCTGGATGAAGATGGACTGATTGCAATTACGTCAGAGTTTAAGAGGTCAATCAATTCACAACAGATTATGACTTAAAAATTCCAGATTAATTATTCATAATTTTAGGAAAGATCTGTCCAGAGCAATATTAATCAAGCAAAAAAAAAGTATAAAATAGAATTTTTTTACAATATCATCCTGATACAGATGGAATTATTGGCCATTTCACTGGGATTTAGAAATAAAACCCCAGTTGCCAGAGTTTAAGAAATTAGCTGCATTTTATCCTTATTTCCCTTGAATAACGAGAAAATCACACATTACCGCGTGTAAAATCATCCAAACAAAAAATCTAGATCGTAAATTCGTCACAAAACCCTTGACATCCACCTCGACTCCACTACCAACATGAAACTATCTTCTCTCGCTTGTAGGGAGGTCCTAATCTCGCGCAGCAGCTGGGAGCGTTGGACCACGTGACGTTAGAGATGTTAAAGAGCAGCCATCATTTCACCTAATTCATGTCCACCCTCAGATAAGACCACACAGACACCGATATATGACATGGAGTAGGTGCAGGATCATAGAAGCCTGACCCAGCCTCACCCTCTCTGCTTTTCACCGTAACAACTTAACCAGAAGGTGTGTTTGTTTGACATTACTCTCCCCCTCTTCTTCCTCTCCTTCCTCTTGTGTTTTCGGTTAATTTCGTGGTAGCCTAAGCGCCTGTTTCGGTTTGAATCTTCCTCTTCGTGTCTCATGAACTAGAATTAAGCGCGATTTAACCCTAACATACAGCTCTAAATTAGTTGTTTACTGTTTTACCGTTGCTTCTTGTGTGTTGCCGTTGCTCTGATCCGTTTGTGTTCACTGTTATTATTGTTGTTGTTGTCGTTGTGTAACAGGCGTCTCGAACTGCAGGTAAACAGGAAGACACGGTATTGTAAATAAATCTGTTGTTTGCACTCGCGCGTGGACCCTCTGCGTTCGCGAGCTACACGCTTGTTCGTATTTAAACGATATGCTACTTCACACAAGCTAGCATGACGAGCTAAACTGGCCTACATGGTACACAATGGCAGAAATTCACCTTGAAACGTCAAAACTATGACTTGAAATTCTAAATGTCGAAACGGAAGACACCACCCCTCAATCAAATCTTAATTTCGGAATAAACAAGTTGCTTCTATTGTGTATAGCAATATTTCTATGGAGGGTGAGTGTTCGGGGCTGAAACTGAATGCTTGTTTTTCAGCTAAGCTTTTATAAAATGTCAACATATCTGTCAAAGGCACAAGAAACTTCCAGAGAGCTCGAGGTTTTATCGACGAGGTGCATATGTAGTCCGAAAAGTCAGACCTGATCTATTTACAATGATATTAACTCTGGTTAATCAGCTGGTAATCGAGTACACGTAGTAGCAAACCGTTCAGACAGAAATCATGGTGATAAAACTGTAAAATCTCTTACTGCAACCTATACTTCCTTAAACAATGGCAATTTAAATTTATCTTGCATTGTTCTTTATTCTAGAGGTGTATTATAAACACCTCCCTAAAATTTTTAAATAAATCTTTCCAAACATGGAGTCATTGTAGGTTCCCACAGAGTTTTAACACAGAAAATAAGTAAATATTAAATAAACATTTACTTTTAATGTTTGAAGGTTTTTATTGTATTTCTTACAACCAACAATTTTATGATTTTTGCCTTTGGTAAACCTTGGGTGCCATCCACTCAGCAGGTCAATAAACAGACAGGCTTAATTTCAGGTGGGCTTGGTCTAAATTGAGCCTTAGAATAGAGACAAGTGTTTCCTTGGCTCAGCAAATCCAGCAAGTCTTCCTCCTGCATTTTAATGAGCCCTAAACCAACCTAGGGGCCCAAGGAACCCCTGACTAGCCAAAGCCAAAATCCCAGACCAAATATATCTCACCACAAGCCACCTTTCATACAACTAATGGACACATTTATTTTGAAGTCCCGGGTAAATGTGGGAAGCCTTTTATTGTTAATTTTGAGTTACTTGTGCCTTCTCGGTGTGTCGTAAGGTGGCCCTATGCCATCAGGGGAAGGAATTGTAAACTCCAAACACAAAGGGTGTGCAAATTAACATGTTTCACTCTTCCTGAATGCAGGACAGGCATTGAAAAAGAGATTGTTTACATTCAGATGCTAGCCACCCGCTGCTGTCTTTTTCTTCCCTCCTGATTTCCAATCACTGAGGAGACATGACCCATTTAAATGGCTGTTTACTGGCATTAGAAGAAGAGCCAAAGCACTTCTCAATGAACTCTTGTCTACAATTCAATTAGAGAGGCCCTCCCAGCAGCCCAGTTTTCCTCCTAACACAATGCCCTTTCTGGCCCTGATACAACAGGGAAACGGGCAGAAATCCGAAGACCAAAGGGCAACAGAAATCACACCTGCTCTCATAAAAAAGCCACGTTATGTCTGTGGGATAAAGATTCTTAAACTCACCATCTCCACCAAATGTTTCAGATTAACATCTGCTGTCCAATTTACTTTATTCACTTTTGCTGCACCAACCATCTGATCCTTGTGAAATTCCTACAGTTCAAATCTAATTGTTTATATGTGTTTATTTCTGTTATAGCCCTTTGTCCTCCCCTATTATTCTCATTTTCTTCCATTTTACTTCTTTGTCAGTTTCCCTACATGGCATAAGCATAAACTAAGCATCTCAATGCTCAACCTGTGTATATGTCAATGAAGCTTTGAATCTTCCCTGTTTGTCGTTTTCACTATGAAATGGTCTGACTACTAAGATAAAATAATGTGTGCATTTGTAGCGTGGTCACAGATTACCTTTGTTGTGTTGAATTCAATTTCAATTTTGATTAACTAAATGCTCTATCAGAGTTGTGGTCTATTAAATTGGAATCTGAAGAAAGGCTCATTTATTGTCTCTGTGACCCTAAAGCTGTTGCTTTTAGGAAAGAGCTGCAGACCAGCAGTGTCTCCTCAAACACGAAAGCAGAATGTGTTTTATATTTTTAAGCCAGACATTTTATTACCCCTTTTCCTGTTTCCTTCTGACTAGACAACCATATAATAGGAAATGTCTGATTTTTTTTCTGTCTTTTTTTTCCCCCCTTCTTATTTCCTATTTTTAGAGATTGTGGGCATATTTCACTTTCAGTGGAATTAAGGTATGTGTTAGCCATTAAGAATTTGGGATGTAGCTTTTGCTGTGCCCCTTTACATTGGTTTTGCCACTTGCTGGCTTTGTGTGAAACCACAGCTATTACATAATTGGTATGCAGATGCGCGTCGGGCTGTGATTACAGATTTTTAAAAATTGAGACATATCTATGTTGGGGTTTTTTTTGTGTGTCATCCTTGACGTTTTCACTCTAGTTCAGCTCTTCCCTTGATAGACAGATATGCATAGTTGTGTGGTTGTATACAAATAAATATTTGGTCTTATTTGTGCTAAAGTAGAGAAAATGATGATTTCCAATATATTCTCCAATCTATTCATCAAGAAAAGCTAAAGAATATACTTGGGATATTGTGTCCTCATGCGATACAAAGTCACGGAACAATCTCTCAAATTCTGTCCATGGAAGGCTACTAATAGTGTTGCCTATATTGCATTGAAAATCACCTGATACCTGTAGCTCCTCAGCAATGTTCACTGATCTGAGGCGATGGTAATGATATAGATGTACATTGCTTGGTGTGCCTTCCACAATTCAAAATCTAAGTGAGTCTTTTTTTTTTCTGACACGGCCCTTGCAAAAATGCCATGCATCATCCTTTTGTGGTTTTTGCCACTTCGTGATTTATCATCTGAAATCCTGATTCTGTTTGGGCAACGGCCCACACCTCATAAACTCAAGTCGACAATGCAGCAACAGGTGTAAAAATGATCAGAAGCTCTTAAGCGACTTGTGATTGGCTTGTAATCCGCTCCACATGACGCAAACCATCAAGAGCACAAACATCTCTCCTGACAGCAAAAAACGCGGTCTGCCTTAATCTATCAAATTTAGGCTGGTTTTTTGGAGCATCAGTGCACCATCATCCTAAATCGGTAAAAATCCAACCATCTTATTACATCAGTGCTCGCTTATTAAATGCATCAATGCTCATCATAGTCTAAATGACCATTTTCTGAGCTTTGTAGGAACTGAAAATATGGGAAAGTGTATTGCTAAGTGCAGATTGAGATGGGTCATGGATGTCACAGTGAAAGAATGTCTTAATGCTCTTTTTAGGCTTTAACATATCTCGCCATGGACATGCATGTTTTGCTGCCATTACATATGGTTCTACTAATGGGTTGAACATTTTATTAAATGTAATGTTACTTATCCATTACAGGGTGCATGATAAGATGACTCTGCATGAAAGTGCATGATGGCATTATAAAGATAGGCTTTGTTTTTTTTAAAAAAAGTACAGTGTATTGTGTGTGCTTATGTCTAAATCACAATTAATTTATTCTTTTAGGAAGTTGTGCTAATGTTGGGTCCCAACAGAAGGGGGATTAATTGGATTTTGTGTAATTATGAACATCCTTCTTTCACTCATTCAGTCTCCTTTTCTCTCATCTTCTCTAATCTCTCCTGGCAGGACTGAACAAACACCTGGTGAGCGCAACAGCTGTCTCAGACGAGCGGCATAGAAACGCAAACCTGCTTCTTGGTTGCAGCAGCACAGTGGAGGAAAGGGTCTAAGGCTGATTACTCCCCCCATTTATCTTAAAGGAGGGGGGAGGAAGAAGAGGGTGCCATTACATCCACCCAGAGCATGGGGCAGAAGGTCCCAGGCGGCATTAAGACCATCGATATGCGGGATCCAGCGTTCAGTCCCCTGAAGCTGGAGCTACAGGCACTGAGTTACACCAAGCCATCTCGATTGGACCTGCTGCTGGACATGCCACCTGCCGGCCCGGACGTTCAAGTGCAGCACTCGTGGAACGGGGACGATCGCTCCCTTAACATCTTCGTCAAGGATGACAACAAGCTGGTGTTTCACAGGCACCCTGTAGCGCAGAGCACGGACGCCATTCGGGGCCGTGTTGGCTACACAAGGGGACTGCACGTGTGGGAGATCAGCTGGGCCAAGCGTCAAAGGGGCACCCATGCTGTGGTTGGGGTGGCTACAAGTGACGCCCCTCTGCACTCAGTGGGTTACACAGCCTTGGTAGGAAGCAACACCGAGTCCTGGGGTTGGGACCTCTGCAGGAGTAAGCTCTACCACGACGGCAAGAATCATCCAGGAAAAACCTACCCGGCTTTCCTTGAGCCAGATGACACCTTCATAATACCGGACTCCCTCTTGGTAGTGTTGGACATGGATGAAGGGACTCTGGGTTACATAGTGGACGGACATTATCTAGGGGTGGCATTTAGAGGACTTAAGGGCAGGAAGCTGCACCCAGTGGTGAGTGCCGTGTGGGGACATTGTGAAATTCGAATCCGGTACATAAATGGACTTGATCGTAAGTATATTCTTTTATCTTTCTTGTTTATTCTTTTTATCTTAAGTGACTCGATGACGACATTTATTGATGGAGTGAATTGAGGTGGAACAGTCAAGGGTCAGTCGAAGCAGACACATTACCTCAGAGCCCGACGGGGTTACTTCAGAACAGCATCGTGTCTTAAGGACTACCATCAGTCTGGTTCTCGGTCAGCAATTATTTATAGCAGTTATGCGATAAGATGGTATTATTTGTATCGTTGCATTACAGTCCAGACTTCAGGAAAATTAATGTTTAACTGTATACCTGTCTCACCTTTTCTCAAAAGAGAATTAAATTGCTGTCTATTGATTAATGGGAAGCAGTAAACAAAGATATGATCGTTTACTACTGCTCCTCAGGTCACAAACTGTATTTTTCCATTTTTGTTAGGCAGTCAAGCACCTGAATTAGACGTTATCAATTATGGCTCTGAAACATGTGATGGCTCTTGATGGTTGTGTATAAAAACAAGCTGATTTCCTCCATCAGACAAACTCACTAGGATAATCAGAATAATACCAATTACTCAGTGACGAAATGGTCATGAGCTTTCAATAAGGAACAATGGGTAGTCAGGGTGTTTATCAAAACGTGTTGTCCTAGGCCATGTCCCATGTGCTCTGTTCTCATTAAATGTTCATTTTCACTGTGATCTTGTACTCATGTTCTTGATCCAGATTAGGTTGATGAAGTAGCGGCGCAAATGTTGGCTTGATGCAGTATGCCAGCACTTCAGCAGTTGTTTATAGAACAGGGAAGCCCCTGTCCTAATATAAGGTCAACAATCTCATGATTATGGTTTTTTTCTCTAAGGCAGCTGTTATGTTTATCTAGAATGACATTCAAGGCATTTTCATCTGAAAGTGTAGCAAATTCTTTTGGATCCAGCATACGATTTTAGCACTGCAAGTAGAGAATATTCTTGGCTATAAAAATTAGTTTTCAATTCATTGTGATACCAGACATGGTATTTAATGTTAAGTCAAATGAGTTATTATAGAAATTTCAGGGGATTTAAATTTTCTCCTAATTAAACGCTTTCAGAGCTACAAAGCTGAATCTCACATGAGCGCTAGATATTCCTCTTTTCTACACACACACACACACACACTCACACACACATACCATGGTAAAATAACAGTCTTTTGGAATGTTGGTCCATTTTATTCTTCATTATTTTTGATTCAGTGTTGCCTCCTTCTTACTGTCCTCCCTCTGATGGAATCTGCACAGACATGAGCCAACTTCTTTATTCGGATATTCCACAGTCCTTTTCCTTTTCCAAGTTATGCAAAAACTAAAATAGTAATCTATTATTTTGACAAATTGAAGGGAACTCTCTTGCAAAGCATTGGAGGACTTTAACATTTGGCTTGATTAAACCAGGTTACATTCACCACAAATGCCCATGGCATTAGAAAATAAAATGTTGGGAGTTACAAAACCTTCACTTTCCCTTCAGTGTTAAATGCTTTGGTGTCCTCTGAACAGATGACACACATTACAAGGATAGTGCCTTCCAGACTGGAGTGAATGCTTCATGATAACTCACTCCTGAAATGAAATGTGGCCTTTGTGAATGCATGCTATCCATTTTGCCCATTGTGACCCTTCTCCCCTCTTTTCTCTCACAGCTGAGCCCGTCTCTCTGATGGATCTGTGTAGGCGTTCGGTAAGAGTGGCATTAGGAAGGGACCGTCTAAGTGAAATCCATAGACTGCCTCTGCCAGCCTCTCTCAAGAATTACCTGCTCTACCAATGACGACACTGATAGTCACACCACACAGCACATCCTCCTCTCAAATGTCTCTGGGATCCTGCAGAGGTTGAACCCGTTCGACAACATTGCTCAAGCCTCCAGGACTGATGAAGCCTCACGAAGGAGGTGTCCACACCTGTGCTTCCTTGTCAATGGCTGGACTCTTTCTTATTCTGTTTTTATGACTCCTTGCAAATTCATTCTCTAACTTTATAAAATCAGGAATCATTGAGCACTATGCACATGCTGATCCAGTTGATGCCCTGACAGTCACCATTTTGGTGTACCTCTCCAGTTTGAAGTGGCATATGTGGTCAGTACCTCTACTGTGACCTCCAGACTCTCTGATTATTCATTTCTGTCTTGTAGTCTTTTAAATTGATATGTAAAAAAAAAAAGTTTGTCCAATGGGAATAGAATTGTAACTTCTGTTGATGTTGAGTTATGGAAGTGCACTATTAGACTGTGACCACACGATGGCAGCACGTACATGCATACAGTATGTCAACCTGTATATCCTCAAAATTATAATTATGAAATGAATCCTAGTTGGTTTTAGAATTTTATTTTTAAATGACAAAAGTTGCTGCTCAAAAGAAAACACAGAAAGGGGATGCTGACCACTCCACTGTGAATCTTAAGTGCAGAGTGGATAAATGCACTGAGGTAGCTTAAGAGTAGTTCCAAACTCTCACCACATCAGGTTTCTCCACACTATGGATGTGCCTGTTTGTTAACCATCACTGCGTCAGATAGGAACACAGTTGCCAGAAAATTATATCAAAGGTTTATGTCACTTTGATTATTTGTCGCATGCACCTGCAGGAAACTTTTATCAATACACTCTTTCTGTATTTTGTTATGTAATTTGTCACCCCTGCATTTTGTAATGTCACAGATCACATGCTGTATAGGCCCACTGAATCGATGGCTGGCGAGATACAAGCATGGGGATTCAGCTGTCTGGTTGATTGGAATGAAACCTACATGTGATTGTGCCTAACTGATACACAAGTGAACCATTGATGTAGTGTTGTTTTTAGGGCTTGCAAAGGGGAAAGAAGGGTGCAGGGGCCAGAAATACTGTATGTACTATGTAAATTAGGTGGTGCCTTTTGGGGGGAAAAACAATTCATGGTGAATGTCCAATTTAAGGCATCGCAACGATGATAAAAGACAATCCAAAGTGCTGCTGAATTTGGACACACTGTGCCACACCTTAATTTCCTTCTTGCTTGCAGCTTTGATTTTATGTGTATTACTAGTAGGTTTGTTAAGTATCTATTAAAGTTTATTTCAAATTATCTGCTGTGTGCTGTGCATTGTAAGAGGGGCTTTGTTAGGCTTGGAATGGTTTAGAGGGGTGGCCAGAAGCTTGGACCCCTTGAGAATTAATAAGAAAGAAGAGATGGTACCACAAAGAATGGAAGCAATCCAAAATGGAAAGAGGTGTGAGTTGTGCAAAGGATTTTGTCTCTCCTCCAGGTGTGAATGTAGCCAGTGAATTCTATGGCACTGGTCTGTGTTGGGTTTGTTTTGTTTTTTTGCAACCATACCTTTTTTTGTGATGGCAAACATTCATTCTATCATACACAGTAAAAGGCCAGGGCAGTTAAATCACAGAATCCAGTCCTTCTAAAGCTGCACTTTGACCTTTTTACACTTTTACACAGAATTTTTGACCCTTAGACAGTCACGCTCATATGGTCTCACGATCCTGTGATTTTGACAATCTGCAACACAACACGGATCAAAGAATGACAGAATTTGAACACAACTTAAACTTTTCTCCAGTTTCCACAAACATTACTGATGTAAACAAGCCTTTTCCGAGATAAGAAAATAGCAAGTTAGATTTTTCTTGGTAACTTGAAGATCTTTGACAGTAGGATTCAGTAAGTACATTTTCAAGTAACATTTTCATTTTTGCTGTTGGTTTTATGTCTCTGTATTTGTGAAGATTCTCAGTCATCTAGGGCATGGTTATCCAAGAGGGGTTCAAATTGAGGGCAACTAGATTTGATAAATTTACTTGACTGAAACTCAACCCAGATGAAACCATGGTGTCCTACATAGTGATCTCTATTTCTACAGGACAACACTCTGAATAACAGAACCAATATCATCTGGGACAAGATTTGTGATCTACTAGATCTCTGCCTGAAAACAGAGCCCTGAACTCCTTCAGAGGAACAGCACCAAGCTATTGGTTTAGATATGTGGATGACACGTAGGTCAAATCCCAGGAAGTGCTAGCCTTTGCAAAACACATCAACTCAGTGAACACTTTTCTTCAAAACCAGCAACACACTACGACAAAAACTGGTCCACCTGACCATTAAAGAAATGAATGGCGCAAAACAAGAGAGCCAGTGCCTTGGGCCAAGACTCATCAGTCTACCTACATCTGATAAACAAGTGACACTCCTTTGATGACAATAACGTAGAGGGGTAGATGGTTCGTGCGCTGTTGTGACCGGAATATGAAGTCAAGCGGAGTACGACCACCTTGAGGAATGTCAATCTCTTGAGCATTCCTGCAATGACCATTTGCACTGTGCTGAACATACGTACTGTACATAGACACAGAACAAATATTGTTAAACACACTAATCTGAAAAAAACGTTGCAGTGTTCATATAGTTCTTACTTATTTATATTGTAAGATTACATTATTTTACTTTAAGATATTTTTTTACTTATCTGTATAAACTGTATACGTACATTCATCTCTTAACAGAGGTGAAGGGCTATAATACCATCTATCGCCCACATAAAATGCTGTTCTTTCATTCCTTCCCAGGAGATGCAATACCTGCACCCATTTAACCCCATGAGGCAGCTCTAACCACATTTACATCTGGCCCCAGATCACGCCAACGACTCTCTGTGCTAACTAGGAGTGCTAACGTGCCAAATAATATTAATGACCAAGACCATGGCCCCACAGAGGTTAAATGCCTGGAGCTCTCCACCAGTCTTTTTTTTCCTCATGTGCTTCCACCCTCAAGAGTCCTTAAGCCACTTTTGCATGTCCTACTGCCAACCAAGACAACCAGCCATGGATGGAAAAGGGCACAAGCCCTGCGCTATCCCTCCAGGATCAAGATCATCATCGTCATCATCATCATCAGTCAGTTAGAACTGAAGAAGCCCCTTGGGTGAGAGGCGAAAGATCCTCAAGTATCTTCTATCAAGTCCAGTTTCCCTTGATTCAACCCTTTGTGGATATGTTGCTGTTTCCTTTAGGAACATTGATTTTAACTTTCAACATTTTCATCAAATTGTGTTCGCCAGACAAATGCACAATACAAGAGGATGCTGTACAGCACATGACATCCAGAGACATTGAACAAATATAACTAAGCTTATGCGGATGCAAACAATTAGGGAAATAAAGAAAATGCTCATGCATTATAATTTGATTAAAAGGGAATTACCCACTTCATGTTATCTATTATTGAACAAATAATAATTATAAATAAAACTTTATTATACTGCTGGATAAAAACAATTTATAGCAATGCTATGTAGAAATCTGCGGAAATTAACAAAATAGGTCTGTTGACAAAACAAAATAAGATTATTTGATACATTGTTTTTGTTTCCCTCTCAGTAACAAAATGAACTGTCTGTATGGAATAACAACCACTTTGTTTTGATCTTGAACAGGACATGTAACAAGTGAGTGGGTTTTTATGAGATAGTTTTGAAACAAAAGAACAGCTAGTATTGTACATATGTCAATACAGACAAATGAGTAGCAAATAGAGTGATTGAATAACATTGTTGCGCGCACATTGCAACTCTGAAATCACTTCACTGAGTGGTAGGTGACTCATTCATTCCCTCACGGCATATGTGGTCCTTATGTATGCTCAGATTCCATAGTGAAGGTGTCATTCTTTGTCCTCAATGAACTCAGGACTTGTTGTTCTTTGCGCTTCCTGTTGAAGGAGATAAGTTTGTTTTTCTCCAGAACTTTTCCCAATCTTATCAGGATGCAGGGTAATTCAAAAGTAAGACATAAAGAGTTTACGGTATATGGTAAATAGATGTTTTGGAAAATGTATCCAATCCTCATTGGCAACTGGTGGACTTTGTATACTATGACTATGTTATATTCAATTATTACATTACTAAAAAATATCAGGTCAATTAATATGAGTAGTGCTTTTCAACTGGTAAACACCATCAATTTTATTCCGATTGTAAATATTCTTTTCTTTAAGTCCACAAGCCTTCATTCTCTTTAACTAAAATTTCTAGTTTGAGCTGATCCTTTTCATGACACAAGTTCAAACATCAGCAAACATTATCAGCTGTGGCGTGGATTTTTCTTTGTTTTATTTGATCTCCATAAATGCTAGACTTTTACATTAAATTCTAGTAAAATGTCTCACATTACCAAAGATATCTATCTATCTATCTATCTATCTATATGTCTGTCTATCTGTCTGTCTGTCTGTCTGTCTTTATCTCATGCGGTTCACATCGTACTTGGTGTTCTCCTGTTATTTTGGACCTTTGAAGCAAACGTTTGTTGTGCAACACTGAATCTAACCAAGAAGTCAAGTGGTGCGCACGTGTCGACGTCAGAGACAACGCCCCCGTCCTCCCCCACTAACGTCATGCCGCCTTCTGGTCATTACTCCGTTCGGGAACCGGCTGATAGCTCGGTAGCTGGTAGATGAACAAAAATCCAGCCGGTTCTCTTCTATTCGACCTCAACACAGTTTGAACAACCATTTAAGAGAGCATGGCGGCCGTTTGAAGACAAACATGCCGCAGAAAGATACGTTGTTGCATCTTTTCGCAGGGGGGTAAGTACATTTAAGACATGTTTATCAATATCTTAACGCATTTTTGTATCCTTAACATCAGTCTTATTCGCTCCGTCTGAGTTTCGGGATGACGTGTGAAACTAAATCACATTGACAGATTCGTTTATGGCTGCGTCGGAGCCGGTCAGCTGTACGCTACCAGTAGCCATCTTGCTAGGTGAAACGGTTGCATCTGAACTAGCTCGTGTAAGGACTGTGCGTCCTTGTGATGCTATGCCAAGCGAAATACGATTCCTCATATTTTCTTGTTTGTTTTCGTGTAGTTCTTAACCAGACAAATTGTGAATCAAGTTGAACGAAGAGAGGCAAATTGTGCTGTCAAGTTATTTTCATACAAGACATTTCCTATTTCCGCAATGGAAGTCTGCTAACATGATAGCTAAGCTATCTGAGAGCTATTTCTGCTTAGTAGCGTCAAGGCTACAACAGATGGCGCTGTGATATTTTACGACTCAGAGAGTAAAAGTGGAGGTTTAAAAGTACTTATTGTAGAAAATGTAATGCGTGGAGGTAATCATTTTCTCCACGGTAAAACGTGCCGCAGTCATTAGACTACCACGTACACCAGGACGTCCTCTGTTACGTAACATCGGGGTTCTATGTTCCCCTGAAGCCATTGGCCTTACTGATCGTCTTGAACTTTCAGCGCGTGACACTGGATATGCATGTGTAGGATTCTGGGAAATTTATGTAACATGGATGGTTAGACATGGTAATGGGATGTTAAGTCACACAAAGTAAAAATTGACAACTTGGCGTGTTGACATATCATCTCTTTTTGCCCGTTCTTGTACAGGTGGACAAGAACCATCAGTGGATTAATTTTCATAATTTTATTAAGATGTATTAGGGAGAAATATGTATGAAATTACACCTGAAATCTAGAGTGAGGAGAATTTGTATGTAAATTAAAGATGCTGTAGTTTTAAAACGTAAGGGTAATGTAATATTTTTGGGGGGATTTTTTGTAAAATCTCAACTAGAAAAAATATTTCTGTTATGCATTATCTACATGGTACTCTCTTACTATTTAAGGGTTAGTAATGTGAAAAGGCATACATGCATCCCAACTTCTTTAAACAACCGTGATCATTTGTGTTACGTTAATTACCAATTCTTTTACCTTTGTTTAGTATTGTTAACCCATAACAATGGATCAAAGTAAAAGCGAATTCAGTGAAAACTAGCAATACCTCATTCTTGAGAAGCTAATGCAAGGATTTTTAAAAAATCAGGTAGCTCACTAAAATATCTAATCAAATGTCAGACATGGGGAGAACAGGCCAACTCCACATAGAAAGGTGCGGAGGTCAACCCCAGGATTCAAACCCAGGACCTTATTGCTGTGAGGCAACAGTGCTACGCCACTGTGCTGCCCAAATAATCGGTGCATAAGAGGTTAAACCATATTTGTAAAATCCACAGCCATTAGCCCAATCAACACCATACTGTTGCTATGCACATAGTATTCAGTTTTATAGATTGATAGAAATCTCATTTGGCACAACACATAGGCAGGGTCAAAACATATCTTTTTACAGAAGTGATATATTGGCCTCAGAGTCCATAGATTATATGAAGATGGTTATCTAAATCAAAAACTGTCATATCCACTTGGGTTCTGAGCTGTAAACAGTTTTAGACCAGATTTGTTGGATTAACTTGGAATATTTCCACAACAGAGAAATTGATAGGTCTTTGACGTAACTGTGCATTACGCTTAGCCAAAGGCTGCACAGCTTTGTTATGTAGGATACAGTTGAAACTCATATAGCTGACCTTTGAAACATGGGACACACTAAGGTCATCCATTGTTGTTAAGCAAAACATGAAAACAGTTATTGGCCAGGTGAACATGTTTGTTGTTTTATGAATATCTAAGTTTGTAACAGGTTATACAAAACATTAAAATTATATTCCATTATAATAAAAAAATATATATATGGTACAGTTTAATCAACACCTCCAACACAGTCAACAGAAGCTGGAGTTTTATATGAGGAAGAACATTTTCTGTTGCAGTTCTGCCAAATATACTGTTAACAGTTTTCAGTGTCTCAAAAATACTAATCTATGTGACTGATGTGTTTGTACAGATGTAGTGGTACGGTGGGAGCCATTGTGACTTGCCCCCTGGAGGTCCTGAAGACACGATTACAGTCCTCTGGCTTTGCGTTCCGGCCTGTCTTCCAGGTCCAGCTGGGCACTCTGAGTGGCACTGGAGTTATCCGACCAGGAACAGTTACACCAGGCCTGCTGCAGGTCCTACGGTAAGTTTGTTGTTAGACCAGCCATAATGTGGACTTTTTAAAATGTTGTTATTCCCTGGTAACAGCTGCACCTTTCTGTTTATCGGGGCTGTCATGTTGATTGTCATAATTGTTAGATGCTGACTTTAGTAGTTGCTTAGTTGCATCCTGTTGAGGATTGCTCAGGGAATACCTCTTTGTTAGGACAAGTTTAATGTGTTGGGAAAACACATTCGTCAAAATAACATCTCTCTTATGGAGTAATCCAATAAAACTTTCTGCAGAAAGATATTTTCCAGAGCTCTACTTTTGCAGATTTAATTGAGGGCTTAGTGCTGTCCTACATGCAGTGAGGATTAAGTCATGCAGCTTTTAACCAGCTGTTTGGGGAACAGAAAACATCCATTATCATCAGGCCTTTAATCAGACATAAAAGAGGAAACGGAATATGACGCTTTTTATGAACCAGACTCCGCACTGGAAGCCTTTAAGCATGTCTCTTAGCCAGAAGGAACCAAAAGCCAAACGTTGGTGTAAAGTTACTTTCCGCAGTCCCGAGCTATGAACTGAATCAGTCTGGACTGGAGTCAGCTGATGTTGCAACCTGTAGTCTGTGTTATCTTTTACATGCATTTAGGAGTTCAATCCTCTCAAGCTAATTGTAAGAATAGGTGACAAAAAATGCAAAGTATGCATTAAGAGTGCTCTGGCTGATGTGACTGTCATCGGGACATTTCAAAAGTAAGAGTTAAAGTCGCTCCAGTACTTTACCTTATGTGACAACACCAGTCCCCCTGAGGGGACAGGGTCAAGACTACTTCTACAAAACCTGTTCAAGGAAGGAGGGCGAGTAGTGAAGAGATTTCAGTAGTGACCTATTATTTTGATTTGCAAAGAGCCCAACTTTGTCCTACACAGACAGAACTGTGGAACGTACATGTCCCATTCTCTGTTTGCTTTCATTTTAGATCAATTCTAGAAAAAGAGGGACCAAGGTCACTTTTCCGTGGCTTAGGACCAAACCTGGTTGGTGTGGCCCCATCAAGGTACAGTGAAATCAGTGTCTACAGTCCAGAAATGGTTTTTTACCTTTATCTAGAGTAAATATATTTTTGTTGCCTAAAAGTGTCTAGGTTGTACCTACATAGATTCTGCATGTCAAACTCTTGCTGTTGTTCGATAACTGCATTATCAAATTAATATGACACGAAAAGGGAAAACACATTCAGTGACTATAAAATACAAACATCTGTATAATGTGGAGCAGTATAAAACACTTGGTACTTTGTGGTGGTGTTTATATGAAGCTACATTCTTTTGAAAGCTTCTTAAAAACATTTATCTATCTCATTGACATATTGAGGATCAAAGCATTAAAAACTCAACTGTTCTGTTGGATTACACTTCAAGCTTGTTGGTTCCATTTCCTGGTCACTGGGCGTGAAGTCAGGTTGGCAGGATAATAATTAAGCTGGTTTGTAAAATGTGACCTATACACCAAATCATAGATTCTTACTGAACTGCTCACCTCTCGAAAACCTTTTATTTCACTTTTGTTTAACATTTACAGACAACAAATTGTTAATAAATGTCTATTAGTTTGGCTGAAAAGAATAACACAAACAAATAATTAGTGCATTTGCACTGGAATATCAAATAACTCAAACCCTGAAAACAAAAATGGGATGGTCATATATTTATTTTATCTGTGGTTAATGGATAGTTCCAAAATCATTTTGTAAGTGATCTACCAGCCAACTTGGAAAAGGGCACACGTACACGACTCCAGAGTGCCCAGTGCTGATTCAGCCAATTCTGCTGCAGTAACAGTCTTTTCCAAAAGCAAAGTAGAGAGCAGACACTGGCCAACAGTAGGGCTGCAACTAATAGTCAACGTTATCGACAGTGCTGACAATAAAAATCTGTCGACAATAATTTTCATCGTCAAATCGTGTCTGAACTCATAGGGTTCAAGAATATTTTAAACTGACGTGATGGGTGGTGCCTTTTAATCAAACGAGGGCCACAGTCAAGAGAGGCAGGAAAAAGAAAAGAGAGCTGTCTCGTTTCCTCTATTTGTTTCCTTCACAATATGTATTCAATTGTCTAACTAACTAGGTGCATTTTAACCCAAAGTTGGCATTAGACAAAACATCTTCCCTGTTGAATTGTGGGATATAGGTTCAGCTTAATTTTTTATGCTATTACCCTTCTTTATTTTCTGTAATGCAGCTTTTACTGGTGAAGATTATTAAAAGGTATTTCCAAAGTTTCATGTTCTTGTCTCTAGTGTTAATACTACCACCAAGAAAAACTGAGAAGTCAGTTGAGAGTTATTGATTAATCGCTACATTTATCATCCCATACGTCAATTAATACATTGAACAAATGGTAGAAATGTCATGTCAGAAAAGTAAGGCATTTGTGAGTGACACAGCTGCACAGTAGTTCCAGTGTTATAACTGTTTATTTTCTCTGTGTTTTAGAGCCATTTACTTTGCTGCATACTCCAAATCTAAAGATTTGTTCAATGGATTGTTTGTTCCTAATAGTGGAGCTGTGCACATGTCCTCTGCTGGTGTTGCAGGTCAGTAATCTGCATATTATCCCATTAGCTCATTCATATGTTGGACACAATATGTAATGTAACGCAAGATGCTTCGAACAAAAGAGCAATCTGAAAGATTACAATCTTGTAGAAGCTTGTCTTGCATGACTTTTACCACGTGTTGGATTAAACACTTCGTGACACTGAGTCTGCCATTTTAGCTCCCACGTGAGCACGTGTGCAGTTAATAACAAAAATATCTTTTTCTTTCCGTAAATCTTAGATTATAACTCATATTGAGAAAATGAAAAGCTTTTTCATGTTCACATGTATTGAATATTTCCTTCTGTGTTTTGTCTTCAGCCTTTGTTACTAACTCTCTAATGAACCCCATCTGGATGGTGAAGACCAGGATGCAGCTGGAAAAAAAGTGAGTCCACTCTTAGTACTTAATATTTTTTTTTACCCTGGATGTACTTGCATAGTTCACTTCTAGAAGATTTGTTAGGATCTTTGTCAAATATTTTAGGCATTTTGGGTCTTCTAGCTAATGTGACCTTTAACAGAAACCTATACCATTCTGCCTTTATGACACCGTCCTTGGATTTTGCAGTGGGGAAGATAGAACATGTGACCTGGTTCCATAAATACTCGGTGCTGACGCACTGTTGTACGTGCAGATGAAGAGTCTATATTTACATTGCCAAGTACAGGGCAGTAGTATCATGTGCAGTCACAGGAACAAATCTGTCCATCCTGAATTTGCCCTGCCCTGCAATGCAAAATAGTGGCCTTGAGACCTTATGTGATTTTTAAAAGATTCAACCCTTTCTGTGAAGTGACTTGTACAACTCAATGATGGAAATAATCAATAGAAATATTTATTATGATGACCCTGCCATTAATGAGTCGTGACCTGTTCATCTTTTTAGAGACAGAGGAGAGAAGAAGATGAATGCACTGCAGTGTGCACGCTATGTTTACAAAACAGAAGGGGTCCGAGGCTTCTATCGAGGCCTGACTGCATCGTACGCTGGAATCTCAGAGACCATGATCTGCTTTGTCATCTACGAGACACTGAAGAAACACCTCAACAAGAGCCATTTTGCCTCCCCAAAGAGCACTACAGAGAAAGGAGTATCAGACTTCTTGGGCCTGATGATGGCAGCTGCTTTTTCAAAAGGATGCGCATCGTGCATCGCCTACCCGCATGGTAAACACTTTGTTTTTACAGCCACTGAACAGCATGGTAACCTTGTCAGAGTGATTTGTTGATTTATTTTTTTGTGTTTCCACAGAGGTCATTCGGACAAGACTGCGTGAGGAAGGTAGCAAGTACAAGTATTTCTTCCAGACGGGGAGGTTGATAGCAGTGGAGGAAGGTTATGCAGCTTTTTATAGAGGACTCATTCCACAGCTAATTAGACAAATCCCCAACACAGCCATTGTCCTGTCCACATATGAACTCATTGTCCATCTGCTAGGAGACTCAAAGTGAAGACACCTGGCTTCCCTGAATGACAGTTGCACATAAGCCAAGTCACACTGGGAAGTAAACAATTGAAAAAGCACTACATACATTGTTAATGTGGTGCTATAAAGACTTTTATGGTGGAATTTAAGCCGGTTGTCCTGCTATCCAAAGAGCTGAATACATTATTTTATTGAAAGCTTGACAGTAGTTCATCAGAATAACTGAAGGAGTCAATGGAACCCTAAAACTCCAAACCTGTGGAAAAAAAGGTCATCTGCTTAGAGGAGTAGTATTAAGTTAACTAAATTATTTCATGTTTTGTTATTTTATGACAGTGTTTGTTTCCTTATTCATATCAATGGTGAATGTACAACCACAACTGGCAGGTTAGTGTCATTTTAATGGAAGAAAATCAGGAAAAGCACTGTTTTAGTGCTAATTCTTGCAGTTTAATAATGACCACACAAACTATTTTGAGATTTGTTTGTTTATAAAAATGTACTCGTTTTTGAAGTGTGAAACATGATATTTTTCATTTTTATTTACAGCCTAATCTGTATGTTTTCTGTGTAAAAAGAAGGCTCACTTTTTACAAAATGGTAAATGATGCTTTTTCTTTGGCCAATGGTTCATTAAACTGCATCAAAATTGGCATTGTGTAGTGTTGGACTTTTAAGTCGGTAAACATTACTGGTAAAGCAGGGTGGTTGTTCCGATAGCAGAAATACAGATTTTAAGCCCAGGTGTTCTGAGTCACTTCTTCCAATAGGACCTTGTCCTCCGTGGTATCATTTGTCTGTGGTGAGAAGGCAATTTCTTCCTATTTCTGAAGGCGTTTCTGCCTGGGTCAACAACTTGTTCTTTCAAATCTTTGAGATCTGTCTTTTGGAAATGAATGAAGAATTTGTCTTTATTTCACTGTCCATAAAATTTTCTAACCCCTTTCTTCCACCTGGTTTGCCAAGAATGTTTTCAGTAATGTTTTGCTACTACATATGCACAGACTTGTAAACATAGCTTTCATTGTGTCAGTACAACTGACTGAGATCCCTCGACAGCAGCCACCTTCAAATCATTGTCTCTCTGTTGGCCCCACCAAGCAACATACCTTCCACTGATGTTGGCATTTACAAACACATGCTACTAATTACACAAGCCGTCTTGATCATTGCTACTATTAAATATGTGCTGATATTGCAAAAACAGCCTCCATCTCAAATAAGAGAAAATGGATGCAAAGCTTCAAGTCATCTCATTGAATGGGGTCACATTAAGGTGGGAACTTGTAAGTGTGTGTGTGTGAGAATCAGTATCCAACAATTTTTCACTTGTTCATAATTGGATTTGGATGATTTTTCTATATTATATCACACAAAACTTTTAAGATAGGAATGCGCTAACAGTTTTAGATTGAGTAAAATGATGACTTGACTGTGTTTAGTGTTAGATTTCCATATGGTTTTAATATTTCGGGCCCCATTTACAACAAGGGTGTGACTAAACTTTTTATGAGTTTTTTTCAATGGCTTTTATATTTTATATTCCATCTCTATTCACATGTTTTTCTGTCCCTCACTATTAATCTTTAACAGCAGGTGTTTTGTTGAAAGACTCGTTAAACATCTACAACTAAGTGTGTCCATGGCTGTACAGTGGGCTGCTTTTCAATCGCCTCCCCTGCTTGGATGACGCACAGTTAAGTTTTTTTTTAAAAGTGGCGTGAAGTGATGAGTAAAAAGACTTCACTATAGAGTTAAGTATGTTTTAGGGGACATTGTACTATAAATATTTCCACAAAGTATTACCTTTACATATACTTTGCCATATAGCTACTTCACCACTTCTGGCAAAGCAGGTTTGTTACTTGTTACAAAATCAATTATAAAATAGGTACTAGAATATGGTCATAACAACGAAAAAGGTTATTTTTAAGATTTTTTAAAATTTAAAGTATGTTAGAGAGAGACTGAAAAGCTCCATTGTAACCCATTTGAAAAATGTGTCACGAAAACATTTATTTCCCTATATCTAATTAAATAATGAATACTCACATTATTTTATTTTATACGTGTTTTATATATTTTAGCTCATACGTATATTTTTTTTTGGTGTAACGCTGAGCTATTCTTTATCATTGGTGCAGAGACGAAAGTCCCGCCCCCCTCACGCAGAGGGTAGGTTGTCGCTGTCGAGTGCCTGGAGGGCAACTGAATATAATACAAGAGCACAACGTGAGAGCAGCTATAAAAAGTGTCATGATCTAATGTATAGCTGTTTGTTTCTTACACATCATGTGGTAAGAAGGAGACGTATGTTCATATGTACATTTTGTATTGATGTTGAAGATTGTACAGTTAAAGAACATGATGTATGAGCCATTCTGTGCTACATTACACAGACTGGGTTTTTGAGTTTTGCGACCGGACTTGCAATTGATTGAAATTCTGTTGGAAATTTAAGAAGGAGATCGACACAGAACATTCTCTTTCACTTTTGCGGGGGAGGGGAGGGGTGATATTTTATTTTGTTGAGGGTTTCACCCATGGAAAAGGACAGTTTATGGTGAATCATAATTATTTGTAATTATTACTGTATTGTTCGTGTTAATACAATTGTTCTGTTCTTAACCTTACCTCTTTGTTCGAGTTATTCTTCACTGTGTCCAATTTTCTTTCATTAACCCTCCCTCACGAACCTGCGTTATACTGGTCCAGTGTGTGACTGTCCAGGTGGTTCACAGTTACCCAAAACAGAACTATCGTAAAATGCATACCATAACGTACACACATACCATACTTACATAACATGCAGTACATTTCACATATTTATGTCATGCTCGTTATCCAACGGATGGATGATTGATAACCTTGACAGACGTGTCATGCTGGTGTTGTTGATCAATGGATGGATGATTTATAACCTTGACAGATGTGTCATGCTGGTGTTGTTGAGCTGCTTAGTTCATCTACAGTCTGATACTGTAGGTCAGAGGTGTTGTTCATAATTGATATCATCTTAGCTAACATTCTCCTCTCACCCACCACTTCCATGTAGATCAGGGGACTAATCCAAGACAGAACCGGCCCGTTGAACCAGCTTGTTTATTCTATCTGTAAACTTTTTTTTCTCTCAGTAACAAGTAATTGTAATTCTTTTATGTTATAAATCCTCAAGTGAACTTGTTCCATACTGCCCCTGAGACCACACCTAGATGGTTCCTGTGGATTTCCTAGCTATGCTTATGTCAGTCACCTTGTAGAGAAAGCTAATTGGTTTATAATGCTGCCCCCTGCCGGCTGCAGAGAGAACAGCGCCATTACTCCAATAGCTCCGTGGACACGTTGTTTTTGTGGACTTAGAAGCCGCCTGTCCGATGTGACAGGAGTCACATTATTTGCTAGCATGCTAACATCACTGAATCCTCGACAATGTATGTAAACGAAGCTGTGTAGCAGGCTAAGATAACACTCAGCAGGTTATTTATCAGCTAGCCGTTAGCGGTATTAGCCCGTCCAACCCCGTGGAGCTCACAGTCTGTCAAATGTTTGGACAGCATTCAGCGGCTTCCAGCAACATCACGAACATCCTTCCACTTCTGATGGAAGGGTGAGGGGAAACATGGTGGGATTCCTCCATATCGTCTTCACAGGTAAGCTAAGGCAGCTAAGATAAGGTTAGCTAACCCTGTTTACCAGTTTATGCAGGACAGGAAGCTATATCCAGGTTTATCTGCTTTGATTATGTAAGGGGATAAACAGCAATCAGCGCGGTCTTAGGTTAGCGCCATCACACGCAAGATGCATCTGATAACAGGTGATAAGATCTTGTTACATTGTAAGCTTATAAGATGTAGAAAGACTTTAGCAAACTTTAAGGAAATCCGATTTTTTTAAGATATGGCATTTTAAATTTCCCATAAAAGGTTCTTCAAGATTGGGATATTGACTCTGATGTGTCGTAGATCTATAATTGAATTTTAATTCCATTCCGTTCAAATCATTTCTACAGGTTGGTTTTTTGTTCTTTGGAATGGAGTTTCTGCTTTCGGTAAGCATGAAAGGTTAAAAATCTACTGCATCTGCCTAATCCAGTGATAAAAAAAATCCAGCCACTCTTACTAATTGTCCTCTTATCTTCAGATGGGGTACGGATCAGACTCGTGAATGGGGACAGCAAGTGTTCAGGGAGAGTTGAGGTCCTCCACCATAACCAGTGGGGAACAGTTTGTGACCATGGCTGGGACCTGCGGGAAGCTGATGTGGTGTGTCTGGAGCTAGGCTGTGGTTTAGCCGAATCTGCCCTTCAAGGTGCAGCATTTGGTGCAGGAAGTGGAGAGATCTGGCTGCGGCACATCCAGTGCTCAGGACACGAGTCCAGTCTGACACGCTGTGCTAGTCTCCTCCATAGTAACCCACATTGTACCCATGAGAACGATGCAGGGGTCAAATGCTCAGGTGAGGACTGGATTGTTGCTGATCAAGTAAAGTGACTTTTTTTGTTGAATAAAAACACAAACAGTACCACAAATACTGAAACAGAACCGAGCATAGCAGGTGTGTGTCAAAGCAACATAGTTGGGCAAACGTAAACAGTCAAACCTGGGCTTAAAGCTGGTGTGACCAAGTGTGTTATACTGTATGCTTTTAAGAATAGGAATTTATAACCATGGGTCATTTGATATTGTTTTCATCAACAGGAACCCTTTTAAAGCCGTCCCTCTCCCTGCTTTCACCTCATGCTGTGTTCTCTCCTGGGGAGGCTGTTCGCTTCAGCTGCAGTGTCCTGCTCGGTCATCACCTCAGTGATTTCCACTTGTATAAGCATGGTGTGTCCACACCCCTGGTGACCCAGAGGGTGGACCAGAGCCAGACCAGAGTGGAGCTGACGCTGTCTGACCTGGAAATGTCCCACCAGGGCAGCTACAGTTGTCTGTATAGGATCAAAGGCAGCTGGCCCTCTCAGCTCTTTAGCTCCCCTCTCAGTAACTCCATCAACATCACTGTGGGTGAGTCATACCTGTACTGTTGTAAGAGCTTAAGTAATTCTTCTCTGCATCAACTCCATTTCACAATAGCTCTGTCTCATTTTGGCCAGTCAACAATTTATTCAAGGCTCAGCTTCAACCAGACTGACAAAACTCTGTGAGTTTCAGTTAGTCTGGACTATGGCCTTTCTCCTTGGGGCTGAATAGTACTGAGCAGTGTCCGGCTTCCTTTTCCACACCACACAAAGCTGACTTGAAACCCTGTATTGGAACAGGGCCGAGGTGTGCTGGTCTGATTCACCGATTGATTCAAACATTGCAGTACATAACAAAGACAGGCACCATATTTAAAAGTCAATGGCTTCATATACTACCTTTGCAGCAAATCTCACAATAAACCCTTTTTTTTGTCTTAACTGTTGGCAACAACTGGATAGCAGAGGATGCCCAGACTTTCATTCCGTATTAGCGGGGAGACAAGATTTTACAAGATTTGGAGGCTCGGTGCACACTGGTTGATTGATGTTTTCTGAGCAAATATTGGTGTGTCCTCCATTTGGCTCCATACTCCAACAACCAGTTCATAACTTAAAGGTAAAGGGCCATCATACGTCACTAACATGAACCCACCCTGAGCACTTGAGCCACGCAGATAGCGATTATTGGGTTGGTGTGTCATGTCTCTACAAGGCTTGGGTTGGATTCACTATCAGTGGGAAAATGCCACTAGTCCCTTTTCGGTTGAAAAAGATTCTCTCAAGAACTGTGCATGAGTATTTGAGATTAAAATGCTTGTCTGTATGAATCCTGTAGTGATCTCTTTAATTTCCCCTCTCTCAACTGATAACAGTGGAACTCCTCACTCCCCAACACTGGTACAACACATCCATCAAAGCCCCGGTTGGTTCGGTCATTAAAGGCCACAGTTTCAACATCACTTGTTCCACCCAGCAGCAGTACCCTGGAGGCTCCTTTCAGCTGCGCCTCATCCGCTCCAACGGCACAGTACGCCAGTCTCTACCTGCCCTCACCCCAGCAGTCACCTTCACCTTCCCCAGTGCCCAGAGCTCCAATGAGGGATATTACTACTGTCTGTATCGAGTCCAGCTGGGCGGACGCACTTTTGTCTCCAGAGAGAGCCAGCCGCTGCCTATATCCATCAGAGGTGAAACTGATAATAAAAGTCAAAGTGTATGCTGTATGCTTGAGCCAAAAACTTTTGTTCGATCAAACTTGGAGGAAATGAGGCATTTAAATAGTTTTTTGTAACAACTAAAATTGAATTGTAAAATATTGCACAGCAGTTACCTTTTGCTGCTTGTTTTTCTTCCTCCATCAGACCCAGATCCAGTACTCAGCCCCATGGTGATCAGCTGGCTTGTGTCCGGCTTAACATTTTTTGTATCAGTTATTATCATAATCATCGTGGCCAAAGTACTTTGCAACAAGGAGAAGAAACCTTCTGAACTGGAGAGAGAGACCAGAACCTGTAAGTTATTCAAAATGTCACCTCGATTCCCATTATATCATTGTGTCTTTTACATTCAGATTGAGATTTTTGTAAGCACCTAGTGATTGTTGATTAAATTCCATCTACAGGTGTGGACAATACTTATGTTGCCTTAACAATTAACAAGTTGTAGCGGGATATGCAAAGGTAAGGAATGACTTATCTTTGTGTGTTCATCGATTGGTGTATTGCAAATTAAGCAGTGTAACCTCTTGTTTCCTCTTAAGACTGAATCAACAGAGAGAGGACACTTTGGAACTATACTGATGGTTGCTCCTCTCCTTTATGGATTCAAAAGGCAGGAATAGTCGTGAAAAGAACTAAATTTGGTTGGTCATTCACCATTCTTTTGCAAAAGGCAGCGTGAGAGTACCAGCTGGAACCAGTTACTGGTAGTCAAGTCAAGCTTATTTGTTGGTTTATTTATAGCCCAATATCGCATACAATGTCTCAAAGGGCTTTACTGGCCTACGTAATGACTGTTCCTGACCCAAACCAAAGCTCTATGAAGACAAAGAAAACAAGGCAAAGGGATGAAATCCCAGTAACGATGTCGCAGACGGATGTGTGGGCCATCTGAGGCGAACTTGGTTGGATCACTCCAGGTTTGGACATTGCCTGGGCGGACATCACATAAAAGACCGGATTTCCGAAAGACAAAAACCTTGACAGTAGGCCCCAGCATTGGGAGTGCAGACAGGGGAAACGATGAACTTTAAAACATTATGAAGGGGTGTTACTGACTGACTACAGGTGAGCAGCAGCTTCACCCAGACCTAAGCTAGCTAATCACGCTCCTATACAACAGTCAAGATGAGGCACAACCCTTTACTTAATGCTAAACAGGTCCTACTTAAACGCTGCAGTGGGAAATGTTTGCCTTTCTTACCAGACTTACTGCAAATATTGCCTCCTGTCGTGAAGATGGAAGATAATTGCTGGTTAACATCGTTTTACAGTTGGATGTAAACTTTGGCTCATAGGACTAAGGGACAGAAACAATGTCCTGACTTCAGATCCACTCAGGATTTGCTATTGCAATGACTCACGTATGGAGTGAAAAATTGTTAATGAATGGTTGAGAAACTGTGACATGAGTTTGTCTGGATTCTGTATGGGCTGTACAAATTCATAATTTTTATTTATGAAGAGCTCCACTAAGCTTAAAATGTACTCAATTCCACAGATCCTTAGAGGATTAGAGGTTTTGTATTTCTAGCCACACTACTATGCATCTGGTCTTTTGCAATATGTATATTATTTACAATGTGCATAAATATAAGGTACCATAGATTAAAATGCTAGACGTGTCAGAGGTTATCTGTTTAGTGGCTTTTTATGTTTTGACTTTATTTGAGTTT
This sequence comes from Brotula barbata, assembly GCA_900303265.1. NCBI lineage: Eukaryota > Metazoa > Chordata > Actinopteri > Ophidiiformes > Ophidiidae > Brotula > Brotula barbata. Next base: position 114,710 of record OMNV01029232.1, on the reverse strand, counting down.
GAGTAAAACATCACACTGTAAAAGAAAATGTTTAAAAAAAGAAATGCACATGTAGCCATGTGTACTGTAGCACCTTGAAATGACTCAACACCGCAAATCTTTATATTTACAAGCACATATTTTGAATTATAAAACAGCAATAAAAAAAATTACTGTAAAATAAACCTGTGAAGGTTTTGGAAGTTACGTCATACAGAAGTGCAATTCTGAAATCAATGTAATGCTACAGTATATATGTGGCATAATTGTCTTTTTTAACCCAGGCTTAAACTCATACTAAGGCACTTTCAGCTGGTCTTGCAGTCTTTAAATATAGTTCTTGGGTGCTTTTCTACAAATAAAGAAACTTCTAACACCCATGCATGAACCAATTTGGTACATTTTAAATTAACAATTCACACTGAATCATATTCCTACACAATAGATCCCTTATTAGCATTGCTACAACACTAAAATGGATCAATTCGAATTTGTCAATCTGATCTTTTACTGTATGAAGCCCAAAGTCCTGATCCTAGGACATGACAGTAGATAAAATCTAATTAAGTCAAACTTACTATTAACACCTGGGAGGTTGTGCAGGACTTAATGTAAAACTTGCTTTCCAAATTAGACAATGTTTCTACGGAATAATCACAATGGGAAGACCACATTTATGAAACTGTACGAGATGTGGGGATAAAAGATCTAACATAAAAATGGTCTTTTTCAATATTAAGCAATACACAAACACGTTGACAGGTATCTCCAAACCTCAATAGATTACACTGCTTCTAATTGTACGGATTTATGTTATGCCTCATTCACGTTACACAATATTACATAGTCATTAGTCACTGTAAAATTCATGTTGCACTTTAGTGCCTTGAAGTCATGCATTTTTCACTCTACAAGACTGATCAGCTACATCGCTACCCAGAAGAAATACCTAATCAAAGGCAGCCCAGTGGCTTACCTGGTAAGAGTGCATACCACACACCGAAACAGGCTTTTGCTGCATGTCATCCCTTCTTTCTGCCCTGTCCATCTACTGTACGTACCTATTATAATAAAGCAGAAATCGCAAAAATATTCATTAAAAAAAAGTGTCATCACAAAGTAACTCTTCGTGACATGGAAAATGATCAATGGCATCCTGGAAGTATCCATGTTTTTACTGATTTTGTTTCGATGATTTTTATGAGCAGAAATTTGGGCCAAAATTGTGTTGTGTGAATGAGGTATATTAAATCCTCTAAGGTGATATTTGCACCTATTCTAGCAGTGTTACTGCAGGATGACAACTATGTATGCTAACATTTAAGCAAAAGCAAGTGGGTAAATTGTAATAAAGTTTATAAAATATTACATAAAACACAATTTCGTCAATGTTTCAAAGGTATATACAAAACACATACCTTAGGTTAAAAGAAGCAGCACAGGATTGCGGCCGCTAACAATAAAAATACATACAAATCACCCTATGGCTTGAAATGGGGAGCTGTCTATATCCTCCATGTTGGAAAAAACAAAGTAGAGAAATGCTGCCACAGCCAGGAAGAACAGAAACTTGACCCAGAGCGGCACAACTCGGGATGATTTTGCTGCCCTTGGAGCAACATCAGCAGGTGTTGACTGCAAATGGGGGACGTTTCCATAGGATGCCGCTGTGTTGTACACATAGGGTCTGAAATGAACAGTTACCAAATGAATTAATCAGACATATAATGTGAAGAAAATATTAAGTATGATGGAGCACCCTGTGGGCTGCCTGACAACATCTGTTGCTGGCACAACACTTACTGTTCAAAGTCCCTCTCTCTGTATTCTGACCTTGGCTGCGAGTAGCTGAAGTTTGATGTCCTGTAGAGGGCAATATAAATAAAAATACACATCAAATTTTTATACTCCTCAAGGACCAAAACAACATTACATTACAACTTACTCTTGTTCCCTATTGGTCCGATCTGGCCATGGCCTCATGTAAGCCCCCCTGAATGGGCAGCACAAAAAACAAATAAATATTAGCACTTACATTAAAAAAACGAGACTTAGAATAAAAATTTTGTGACAGAATTAATAAAAAGACTGACCTGTCTCCAGAGTTCTCACTTCTATTCTGCAAATTTGTAAACAAACATATACTTTAATAACTTTTAAAAACATCAACCAAATGTCTAAGAAATGGAACATTCTTATACACGAATAAGGACACAGAGCTAGTGAGAGTCTATTTACTGTTCAGGGTTTCGTAGGGATTATTTCTATGCTCACTCAAACCAGATGCGTAACAGAAGGAGATGCACAGGATAAACAGTGAAGTCTTGAGACACTCAAGTGTTTAAAAGTACTTACAGGAGTCCTGTGAACATACGTGACTTCCTCCGCTGAAATGAAAACAGTTATTACAAAAATGTCAAGGATTTTCAGTTGCTGTTTTCAGCTGAATGCTATGATAACTGCAGACGGCATAAGCTGAAAACAGGATCATAAGAATTTGTTCACGATTTTAAGTCATAATCTTCCACAGTAATTATCCGAATCCGAATAATTGGAAGGTTGCTGGTTTAATCCAGATCCTACAGACAAAGTGTCCCTGAGAAAGACCCTGAACCCCTTATTGTTCCCAGCAAGCAGGTAATTTCCATGGTTTCCTCAGTCTGTGAATGGGTGACTTGTGAGTCATTTCAGATAAAAATCAAATCCATAAAAGTAAATGTGATGTGACAAAGGATTGCCTGCATAATTTTCCTGGGAATGTCTGTTTCAATTTACATCAATTTACGATTACAATTACAATTCGCATTTAGCAGACGCTTTTATCCAAAGCGACATACATATGAGAATTATAACAACACAAGCAACGATCTACTCAGTCTAACGGACCAAGTTGCTTCGAGGCAGTGCTACATGGCAGTGCAGGGAGGCAAGATAAGGCAAGACAAAAATTTATGAAAAATCCTATCTATGTGAAAACTAATAAGCTAACAAATGGCTTGAAAAAAAACCCGAAAGTTGGTAATAAATTTTGTTTTATATGACAAGTTAAGGATTAGCACTTAAAAATAGATGACACGGCCTTGATGTTTTCTCAGTACTGAAAGTGAAAACAGAGGAAAGTCCCACCTTCTTCTCTGTAGTAGGTTTTATCAGGCGAAATTTTGGCCTTTCTCCCTTTGGCCATGGCCTCCCTCACCTTCTTCTCGTACAGAGCTCTGGTGCTTTCTGAAAGCGGGAACAGACACAAATACACACTGAAACACACACAGAGTTCCAGCCAAACGGTGAAGACCACAATTACTCTTGCGCTCACTGACGAACGCGGATTCAAAAATGGGCTTAGACTGATTAGCAGTGATCCACTCACCCACCACAGGTCCGTGTTTGATTCCGTATTCATCCAGGACTTCGGCGAGTTCCTGCGCGGAGAGACTGCTCAGCGTGGGCATGATGTCCTCCGCTTACACTCAGCTGTTTTATTTAGTTTTGTAGTGAAGAGGCAGAGGTTAACGGAGCGTTAACGGTTGTCTCACAACAGTAAACGTAACTGCGCCGGAGCTGAATTCACGTACACCTTGTCACGTTGTCACGTGACGCGTCGTGCGTCACGACGCATTTGACGTTTAGAATTCCTTCAAACGCTTCGAAGGTTTGGGTGGCTGGACTATCTTCGGCGTGGCGGTGAGCTTCGGTTACATAGAGAACTTTGACTCCGCCCGCGTTTGTGAAGAAAGATACAAGATGTAATTGCACCTTCAGTGTGATTGCTGCATCACTTCCGCCGTCGTTTTCCGTCTTCTTCTGTCTGTTTCCAGGCGCACAGCAGCGCCACCAGCAGCAGGTTACAATAACAACAACAACAACAACAGATGCCAGTGCGACTGTAAGCACTGCTATTACTGCTAATAAATCTACCACAAGTACTACCGCTACGAGTACTTTTTGTATTTCCAGTATTACTACTGCTACATTTGCCACCATAGCACTACCACAACTGCTGCAAATATCAGTACTACTTTTACATTAACAAAGACAACTAATACAACTTTTCTTTCTTTTAATACTATTATTATTAGTATTCTTGTTTTTTTTACTATACCACTACAATTACTCTTACTACTACTGCTGTTACACCGTCTTTGACAACCACTCTTACAAATTCTTTTTGATTGTACTACTACTAATACAGCTACTTCTATGACCACTGCTATTCATATTACTGCATAACGTCTACCATAACGATAACAACTTCTGCTATTGGAACAATAATTACTACTTTCAGCTACTGCTATTTTCACTAATAATGCTACTACAAATTCTCTTGCTACTGCTCTTACTGCTTACGTCTCCTATTACCACCACTCTTACAAATACTTTTACCACTAAACTAATACTACCCACTGCTACTTTTGCCACCAATATTATTACTGAAAAACAATTAGTATCTAAACAATTGAGTTTCATTACTTATCACAAATTCAGACAAATAAGACAGCAAACAATCAACTTTAATTAATAAAAAACATATTAAACATAAACAGGCCTTTGCATAGCACTATCTTTACATTGTACTTTTATTTCCAAATGACAGCTTTCTATTTTAGATCCTTATCCCTCTATCTGTAGCCCTTAAACACAGAGCCTTGTGTGAGCCAGTCCAGTTGATCTGATGTTAACCAGAACATCAGCAGTCCCATCAGTATGACCAGAGCCATCTTTATGATCAGCTTCAACACACCAACACACTGCAGGAAGAAAGGCCCAGGAGTTAAAAGTAACAGCTGCAGGTGAAGTATAAAGACTGAAACATGAACGTGATATGTGCGTGATCACCTTGTGTTTTCTGCTGCAGAGCTGTGTGCTGCGGAGGCCCACTGGGTCGTCTGGGAGCTCATAGTTTGGGGGCTCAGGAGCAACTTTCATCTTTAGGCTTTGAGACTCACTCAATTCCTGCAAAAGGCAGGACTCAAACATAGTTAATCAATCCATATTATGTATCTTTATTGATATAAAATAGCCAATCATATTTGTCACTTTGCCAATCAATTGCCTACTTGCTTCTAAAATGCCAGGATTTTGTGGCCTGTGTACACTGAATCCTGTCATACATTATCAAGTTAAGACAAGATAACAAATTTGAAATCATTATGTTGTACTTGAGTTTGTCACCATTTTATAACAAAACTAACCATTAACTCCTTCATGCTAGAGTAAAAAATGAGAAGATTTACAAATTAAATAAAATAAAATAAGAACCTTTTGGGTATTTGGAAATATTGTTTTCATAAATATGTTTGTGTATTGTACATAAATGTGTATATGTATTTGTATTTCAAACAATTTTAGAAAATAAAAACATTTTACATTTGTAAATTTAAAATGTAATATTGTATCCACTCATGGTTTATTGATTTCCATAGCCTTTGGGTACTGCAGCTTTTGGGAGTATGAAGTATTGGGAGACTTTCTTTAAACATGGTATTGCAATAGGTAAAAATTCCTATGTAGGCTCTGTCAGACCATGTCTGTATTTGTTCATACCTCTGATGTCTCTGCTGTGGTCAAGTCCTCCTCCTGGTCTGAACTGATTGATGAACTGTTTAGTGAGTCTCTGTCACTACTGACAAAGGACACACATTTTGTTTGTTAGCTCAGAGTTTAAGGAAATTAAAGATTGTGTCTTGGACGCTTGGAAATCTATGTACCTGTCATTGTCATAGTGAATGACCCAAGATAGTGGATCAGTACGAAACTGGACTTTTGTTGTCCGTCCTGTAAAAATCCACAAAACATTAAATCAATTATAGGCAACCAGATGAATGTATTCTATTTACTGATGTCTTTTGTACACTCACCTTCGCTTCTATCCTCCTCATCACTGTCATAAAACTTGTGAAAGGCCTGGATTCTTTCCTGCTCTTGCTCCCAGCCCCTCTCATCTTCATTCTCATCGTCTCCCAGCTTTCCCAACTCAGACATCCCTGATGTTTCTAGTTTGGTGTTGAAGAAGAAGCTGTCATCCATAGATCCCTGGCTGGAAGGACAAATGGTTCTGATGAACTCTTTTTTCAAACCGAGGGTCGCAACCGGAGGTGAAGTTTCTGTGTATTCTGTTGAAAATGCCTCAGTTGTTGGGGCGTCCTCGTCCCAAAAGATGCCAAAATCTGCTGAATCCAGGTTGTTGTCGCTGTTTGCATAGTTACGGTCAGAGGTGCTCCATCTGGTAAACGCTTCCTCCACTGCATCCTGGAGACGCATGTTATCTGAGAATTCCTCCATATCGGTCCTCTTCACAGCTCCAGTGATGTCATCATCACTGGAGCTATACGAGTCAATCTCATCGTCATCTTCATAACCTTTCGCACCAAAACTACTGGATATATCCATGGCAAAATCTCTGTCATGAATTCCTCCAGTTGTCATCTCCAGGGTTTTGAGCTTCTCTGCTCCATCTGCCTCCACGTCAGTGTTTTCAAGACTCGTCGTCCAAGTCACGTCTGCCACAGCTCCATCGAGGCAGATGTCCTGTCTTCCATCAGCCTCTTGATTTTCCCCTCTATCTGCCATATATGCACACAAGTAAAGGTCTGATGGATAATCTGCAAAGCTCTCTCCTGCCTCTTGGTGCTCCTCCCCTGAGAAGTCTTCCATTTTGTTCTCATATTCTTTGCTATCCACTTTGGCCATAAGATCGTGGAGGTTTTGCATGGATATTTCAGGAAATTCAAAGATGTCTTCAACAGATAGGTCTCTGTAAAGATCTTCACCCTCATGAATAAAGGACTGTGTATGTAAATTTTCTTCTTTTTCCTCTTCCCTTTTGATTGCCATGTCATCACATTCAGAATCAGTTGACTCTGGCCTTTCCTCTTCCCTCTGCTGCTCTTCCTCTTCAATCCCTTCACCTTCTGTTGTTGTCTCACAGACAGGTTGAGGGACTTCTCGAAAATAGGACACCTCCTCATGATTCTCCACTTCCTCGTTTCCAACTGGAGGGCTTTTGGTGCTCTGTGTGACCAGAGTTTGTCCCTCAGCGAAGATCCTGTCCTCTTTCTTAACATCCCAGACCTCCTCACCACTGTGCACAGATGTTATCCAGTCCCCCGCTTTCGCCGCTCCTTCTATATCTTCTGCGTCACTCTCATCTGTATCGCCTGAGACAGATGCTTCCTGTTCAGGATCTCCATCTGAACTTTCACAGTCCTCGTCAGGGATTTTCTCTGTGTTTGTGACACTCACCCCTGTACTTAAGACTTTTTCGAAATTTGTTGCATCAAACTTCTCGTCATCTTCATTTTCAGCCATGTATACAGTTTCCAAGCCCCAACAAGCTGTGTTTTGATCGGTTGCTTCCTGGTGCAGAACCTCTTCTTCCTGACAGTTTCCTGTGTTATTGTCATCAAAACTTAACTTCTCAAAGTCCAAATCTTCGTCAGGGAATGATGATAGAGAAGTTTCTGCAACAACACCATTATTAAAAAGTGAAAAATGTCCTAAAAAATGATAAGTACAAAATTGCCTGAATAAAGAAGATGCGTAATTTTATCTCTCACGCCTTTTTCTACCTGTACCTTTTGAGCTGCTGTAACATGGGAACTTCCCTGGTGTGGGATCGATAAATTTTATCTTAACTTTATCATAACTTAAGTCATCTTTCTTACCTGAAAATGCATCAGCAAGTAGATCAGACAGGCTTTGCTCCATTTTTGAAAATACAAAAATTAAATCCGTACTTTATGGTATTAGTTTGATCAAGACAAATATTAATACATATAAAATGGCTGAGATACTTTCCTCTCTGAAAGCAAGAGAGCGCAAAGCAAGTCTCATCTGTTGTTGCTGCGATAGCTTCCTGTCAAATAGAAGATGCGTCAGTCACACAGAAATAGAATATATCTTGTAAAAAGAAGTAAAAAGTGTCAACAAAATCTATGAGTTACAGGAAAAACAAATGATTTGTTGAAAAAGTCGCTTGAAAAAGCCAATTATTCAAGTAATTGTTTGTGTTTTTCATTGGTGCAGGAACGTACCTTCAGCGGATCATGAAATGATGTCAGCTTTGATGTGGTTTCGGTTTCAGAGGCACAACATGAACTCAAGCAGTCAAACACTCCTTTAAGCCTGGAGGAGCCACATGCCACATCTTGTAAATTGTACATAGACATTATCTCTGTATTTGAGCACTACACTACGTCATCCACAGTATCTGCTACTGTCACGGGCAGCAGTTGCTTCTAATCATCTTCACCTGTGCATCGATGTGTCTGTATGGAGAGGGCGTGAAGAGAGAGAGCATAATTTTTATTGACCTCACTTAATGCTCTCCTTTAATACCTTGCATATTTTGTTAAGGCTCATTGCCATCCGAGATGTTAAACAGGATTCATGTATATTCTGTGAAAGAAGAAAATCAATAGTCAAACGCACGTATGGATACAGGCAACCTCATTCATTAGCCCCTCGGTGGCTTCATTACACTGTGGCTAATAACTTGGAACAACTTTTGGATACAATGAATTGAACAAGCGGAAGAGTTCAGTTAATTAAAAAAACTCTACTTAAGTGAAACAAATTGTAGAATATTTGGGAATCATTCAACTAACTCAAAGAGAATGCTCATGATAAATGAGATAGAAATCGAAAGAGTGTCTGAAATCAAATTTATTGGAGTATCAATAGAATATCAATTATGGTGGAAGCCACATATAAATTATATTAAAACAAAATTATGAAAGCCATTTGCAATAGTCAGAGTCACAGATGTTCTAAATCAATCACTATACACCTTGTACTGTTCCTTCATACTGCCACACATGACCTACTGTGCGGAAGTGTGGTGGAACATGTACAAAACAAACACAGATCCAATCTTCATCCTACAAAAAAGAGCCAAAGGAATTATAAATAAAACCACTTGCAGAGAACAAACAAACCCACTGTTCATCAATCTAAAACCACTCAAATCGAAGGATCTGGTTGATGTCGATACCATTCAAATCATGTTCAGAGCCAAAAATCTGCAGTTACCAAACATAATCCAAACGTTGAGGCAAATGAGGCAAAGTAAAAAGAATCTTAGAGGAATACATATGTTCTAAAAACAACTAATGAGGACAAATGTCATTGATCACAATAAGGGGAGCTCATCTACGGATCAACTGGAGCGAAGAAATTAAAACATGTAGCACGTTGAGTAAATTTAAACAAATCTCTAAAAATAACATGTTGAACAGATGGATGAAGAAAGAGGTGGACAGCAATAATAGAATAATAGCAGCTGCTCTCCTGCATGTGATGTGTAGGATGATCAAGATGATGATGATGTTGACCTATGTGTGAATGGCGTGGTCTCTCAGGAAGGGTAGAATGCACTTGTAATATTATGCTTAAGACTGCAAACATTTTGAGTGTATGCTGTTCATGTCACATTAACACAAATAATTTAGCAGATACTGTGTAGTGCAGTATATAGAGACATGTCTGCTGAACAAACTGCATGCTTGGATTTAGAGAATCCAATGAAACACAAGTTTTTTCAATGGGCAGTTGGTACAAAGGCAATGCACTATGGTGCTTTTACATTGTAGCAGAGAGAAATGGCGGGTTCCCCCTGAATCATATGATGTACTGTCCAATACTTGATACAGAGTGGAAGAACGAGCTCAGTATGTACAAATATACAAAGGTATGTCCAAACATTTCGTGGTCTATGTAAATTGAAGGGAAAATAAGCAAATATCCACTAAATATGAAAGGATGCTCTTGTGGATAGGCTATCATATAATCACTTATTTAGATTGACCCTATTAACAATTAAATGAAGGTAAGGCTTTGCCCACTCAAGTGATACCAAAATCTGGTCTGGCCCAAGGTCTGTTTGTTAGGTGGTTGTCCTGTGAAGTCTACAGCTCGTGGCGGAGGAGGTAGCGATGATTGGGTTTCAGGTCAACTTCTACTGGAAAATGATCACTCACCTCTAGAGCCTAAAGAACATCAGATGAACAGTGTTCATGTATGTGTGCTGGAAAGATCAAACACAAGAGGTGCGATTGCAGGAAAACAACGCGAATAATATACGATGGCTTTACCTCTTCCTCACTTAGATGGAACTTCTCTTTAAAGTTGAAAGGTTGAGCAGAACCTGGAACTATACTGGAGATGATCTCACGGCCGTGGACAATGATCCTGTTTTGGATGGATACGTGAAAGTCAAACTGCAGTCTGCTATGAATGTCCACAGCAAAATCTAGTTATTACACTAAAATATCTTTTTACACTTATAGGTGTCAGACATGTTCATCACAAAATTAACTAAGAGAGATACAATATTGACTGGGTCTGGACCGCAGCATCTGAGGCCCATCACCTCTGCGTGGCTGCTGCTGATGCTGGAAAGCGTTAGTCTTTCACATTAGAACCTGTGTGAGCCCGTTCGGGACCCTGCTGCTACTAGGTATGGCCTGTGTTTTGTAGACCATGGTCTGTAAATGTTATCATTATATCAACAATGTATTGACGTAGGACCCACAGGACGTTATTTTGGCATATTCAGTTTATAGTAGGCCTCATCAAGTTTCAAACTGATGTTCCAGTTCGACAACGCTTCTGGGAAACTTTGCCTCTGTTACACCTCCAATGTAAAGCGGGTCTAAGGAAGCGACAGTATGAAATCTTTTTAAAAATACTTTTTTTTTAGACTTTATTGAAATTCTCATCACATTTGTGGGAATTTGTAGAAATAAAATAGTATTACCATTGACCACAGGGGGAATCGCAACCTCATTTGTCAGTCATTGCTCAGTCTATATTTAGTTTTAAACTAAAAATATAATCACTTTCCTGTTATGAGCTTGCCTAATTCAATGTTTACAGTGGTATGCAACCAAGAAAAGCAAGCAGAAAACTTTAATCAAATCAATTTTGTTACATATTTTTGTGATGCCTGATTCATTGACTAATTGTGCTCTAACTCTGATTACAGAGCGATAGAATTCCTGGCAATGAATGTCATAAAACCCCACCCACCTGTCGTAAGCACAGTGTGTCTTCTCACGGACTGTAGTGTCCTGCTCATCTCCGATTAACCAGCGGAATTTCGGGTCGCTTCTCAGCCGAATGGCCCTCCAGCCTTTAATGGTGACGTAGCTGCAGTCGGCATTGAGGTCCCCCAAGATCACCACATTCTGGCCAAAGGAATGAAAGAAAAAAGGGAAGTGCCGGGGGCCAAAATTTCTCATTAATTTCATCATATGAGGAAGAGGAAAACCACTAAACAGAGGAACCAATATTTAGATATAGATAATGAGTTCAAACACGATGTTTTGACTCACTTCAGCCTTCCACTTTTTGTAGATTCCTTTGAAGACAGTGTAGAGTTCATCCATCTCCTTCATGGCTGTTTTGGGAGAGGTGTGCTGGCCAATCAGTACAAAGTCCTTCACCACTGAAAGAAAAAGTGCCCCATCTTAAACAAGATAGTCATTCCCCGCCCCCCAGAAAGAATAAAATCTCATTAAATCATACATGATTCTTCTTACGGGTGGTAGGGGAGTGAAAGCGGACGATGAAAGGCTCTCTCGAGAAAACGTCAGAGTCGTTGACCCCTCTTTCTACTTTGGGATACTGATACTGCTCGCTGACCTTGAGCATGTTATCTCTGAAAAGGAAAAGAATAAATTAACAGTCAGGTTGCACTGTATGTTTAAATAATCCATCAAAATTGATGTGTGTTACCTGTAAATGTAGACATACTGCTCTTTGTATGTCTTCCTCCCGAGCCTCTCGCTCTCCACGTATACATATGTGTTAGATTTGTCAAAGCTGCAAAGTGCGAAGTTCATTCCATATCAGTTCATTTCAATCTTTTTTTATCTTTTTGAACTTTTCATCCATAACATGTATACCTGTTGAGATCTTTGACCAAAGTTCGGATGGCTTCTCCTTTAGAGTCCCTGACCTCTTGAATAAGACACAAGTCGCACCGAGAAAGAATCTGGGGAACAAAAAATAAAGGCTGTTAGTGTGTTCAGCAGTGGATTTCACCTTTAAGCCAGTAAACAATTTAATTGGTTATAGCATTTATGACACTTCAAGGCAAACAGATCAGGGTTATTTCAAGAATTTCAGTTCAATTCAATGGGCTTTTTCACATGATTAACAAATTAATAATCTATTGATTATTATTATTTACTATTCTGATGAAAGAATTCAGTGGCTCATCGGTTAAGAGTGCATGCCAAGTAATGCAGTGGGGCTGGTTTCATTCTTGCCTGTTCCTTTTGCTGTGTGTCATGCCCTCTCCTTCGTGTCTGTCTGTCTGTCTGTCTGTCTATCTGTCTACTGTAACTATCACAATGTAACAGAAATGCCAAAAAAATCATCTTCGGAAAAGGCAAATTGTCCTGCTGGAATATAAACAAAGTTTGAACAGCGTTGGAGGATAGGATAGCATTTAGTTGGCAACTGTTAGTACAATATGAATTTATATCCAGTTAGGAAAAGGGCCAGGGCCCCTCAAATCTCTAAGTGCACCCTTGGCTGTGTTTAGAAATCTCCACACACGAGCTCACACACAGACACACAGAGTTCAATACCTGTAGTAAAATCCCCATAACCTTCTCGTTCTTTGCTTTTGCTTCACCAAAGCTCTGAACGTTGAACGCACAGATCTTTAGTGAATGTGTGGTGTCCAACAGACACACGCACGCAGCAAACAGCATAACCGCAGCTCTCATCTTGACGAAGATTATCACTCTGTCAAAGTCAAACATCATTTGGTAAAATCTCATTCCTTCATCTTTTCATTCATCTGTACTTGTCGACTTTTTTCACCTCTTACCTTCAGTGTCACAGGGAAACTGACCTCGATGCGACAAAGATCCATCTCCTCAGTGGCCTGTTTCTATTTGGGGAACATACAGGTAAACCAGGCTGAAAGACAGATCAGTGTGGGGGATCTGCTGTGTCAGTGCCCACTGAGAATGGAGTTTTATCTGGAACAGTTAAAAGCAGTGAATACAAAGAACAATGGCTGCTTCCCACTCAGAGAAATCAGCTGCCAATGTGTTTTGTCTCTACATTTGGGTGTGATCAGACAATAGACGGGACCGTGTGTCACATCTGTCAATTTCACAAGCTTTTATTCAGAATTCACCGTCTACCGTCATTACCACTGCATCAATGCAGCACTGTGGTGGCAGTTCCCTTTCCAGAGAAAGAAAATTCTACCCTGTTACTGCAGAGTCACAGTGTAAAAACACACTCTTTTAAATCAAGCTTTTAAATCAACAACCACTTAATTTATCAGGATTTAAGGGGTTATTAAGGGCATGTCTGAAAAGCCTTCTTGAGCAGTCAACACATATGCACAATCAATATGTTTATGCCATTTAAAATGTTGATAATACTGCAATTAAGACTATATGTTTCTTTTTTTAAATGCATATGCCGTTTGATGATTTAATTGTATTACAGTATGTCACCTCTGCATGCATTTTCTCAACGGGAGCACTTGCTTCATTTGGTAATTCAACAAAATGATGGCGTGATCCAATTGATTCCCCAAAATCTTTAGTATTTAATTATATTACATTATTTATTTTGCAAGTTTTTCTCTCAGGATAAATAGGAGCGAAACATGAATGCTGGCTATAACACACACCCATGAGCCTTGGAGAAGGCTCACAGAAGGCACACGAGTGAGTGTTATAACCCGTCAACATGTTACCTAAGTAAAGGCCGTTACAAAAATAAAGATGTCAGGGCGGTTCATGACCCAGGGTTTTGTCTTACAGGATGCATTCCTTCAGCCATTAACCCCACGTTGACGCTATGACAAAGTGCAACACATAATTTTTACCAAATTACTCTTCAAAAAATGAGGGAAAACAAAATTTCCCTTTTAAAATTTCATTTTTCAACAGCCCTGAACAAATTGTTTATTTATATGTTAAAATAATTTTCACTGCTAATAACATTTTAGAAAGCTACGTTATGGTGAATACACTTTTGGTTTTTGTTATTTTGAGCAACACAGAATTGAAACTTAGCATATTAGTGCAAATTCTGTTAATATTTCAGTCTATATTTACATGTCATTTATATCACACAGACTGATACCCTTTTGCATATTTTCATATGTTTAATTACAAACAAAGTCCATCAAACAAAATAGTCACCACTCACACACATTTTAGTTACATCATATTCATATCAAAATAATAAAAATTGACTAATCCACACGCTGCCACAAAGTCTTTCCTACCAATAGGACACTTGTGTAGAGAAAAATGCTGTCCTAGAGTAGTAATTGTATCATACTGGTCTAAAACACCCTGAGTTTTGAGGCGTTGACATTTCCATGAGATAGTCTTCAATGCGTGTGCCTATGTCCGAGTACAGGTCGTCAACTTGCTCCCTGAAAGGTGGATGCCAGTGCCACAACATAGCAACCCCGACCACGGCCAGGAGAAGGATGAAGATCAGACACACCATCCACCAGGACTCGCACGGCATCTACACACAGACACAGACACAGACGCAGAAAAAGGATTCAGAATGAACAGATAATCAGAATCATTATCAGTTGCTGTGTGATTTTATAATGAAATGCCAAAAGAAAATGCAAATTGAAAGTAAAAGAAGAAATGTCAAGGCATATGAGGGCATTTGACTATTAGCAAGGACATTAAGGGACTCTTTCTGAATCACATACCCTGATACACACACACTCAGACAGACACACACAGTGCTCACACATTTCCTGCGGCGGTGGCTGAGCTGCCGGAGTTCATCCCTGCACTGCGTCAGCCGGGCCTGAGTGGACTGACACTCCTGCTCCATGGCACGAAGCTCGATGTGCAGCTCCTCACACTGCAAACACACAGACACACACACACACATAAATATATTTGTAGAAGATTAGATATGGATTTTTAATAGAATACCAATGCCTTTGGTAATACCACATTATTTACAAGGTCTGTTTTGCTTTAGTACACCTGATAAATAAGTTTGAAGTTTAACTGCCTTTTCAAAATCACCAGATGTCAATTTGTAGAATTATTGAATTATTGTATGTTGTATCATATATTGACACATATATTTTCTGTGTTTACGGGACATGCATACCACTTTTTCGGGTATCCCTGTACAATAAACATCAATAAATAATACAGTTGCTGATTTAACTCTGCTTTACCACATAATATGGCTAAAAAATGACTATTGATTGATTGAATTGATTGAAAGCTAAACGTTGCACACTTGGTTTGTTGCAGGTCTCTTGTATTGGATAGCATTTGATTTAGGTTTTGAGGTGTACCTAATAAACTGGCCATAGTGTCCACACCAATCTCTCCACAAAAATTGATACTGACGAAGCTATCAAAAATGAGGGTGCAGAATGAGTTCCAACACACGTAGGCTGAGATCTCTTCTTTACCTCTCTCTCTTTCTGCTGGAGTTTGTTACAAGTGTGACAGAGCTGCTCCTCCACCTCTGAGTCTCTCGTCGCAGTCTGCTGTGCTTCTTCGGATTTCAGACACGCCTCTACCACGAAGTCTTCGATCTCAGTGCTGCCATCTAGGATTTAGGACCAGTGAGGCTCTCATTCACTCACCCTGGATCGTCTATGTTTATGTAAATGTTTCATGACGTATTTAACGCCTGATTGTGTTATCTGACCTCTAAACTGCTGGATTTCCTCCGTTAACATCTGGTTGTCCTCCTGCAGCACACGAACGTTGTACTGCAGTTCTTCCTTCGCTTGTTTTAGTGACACCACCTCCTCCCTCAGTGTCAATACTTGGGCCCGGGACCACTGCACAGGACACAAACACAGGTTTGAAGCGCTTAAATTCAATCCTATGAACATCCACTCGCCATGCTGCATCTTGTCACACTACCTCCAGCTGGCCGTGCAGCTGTTGCAGCTGTTCATTATGGAGGTTGTGACTCTCCCTCAGTTGCTCCGAGCTCAGCTTCTGCTCCTTGTACAGACTCTGCCATCTCAACGCCTCAGCCTGCGCTGTGATAAGAGCTTCCTGTCGGCATAAGATTCACATTTCAGCTCGAGTTGCATGGCAGATGAATGTAAATAAAAGTAAATAAAATATATTATATGTAACATTAGTTTTGTCTTTCTACATTATCAAGGAAGTTTATTTGTATGTTAGTTCAAGCTTGATTTTGAACCTGAAGGGTCTCGGCCTTGCTGAGCGCCTCAGTTTTCTCCTCAGCAGATTTCTGCAGGGCGAGCATAGCTGTCTCCTCATACACCAGCTTCTGCTTCTCCATCTGAAGCACCAGTTTCTTCACTCCATCCTTGGGAAACTTCTATAAGAAAACATCAACACATGGTTGAACCTATACATGCTAAAGATACATAATTGAACAATGTTGTCATCTTGAAGAAAAATGCTGAAAGCTGCAAACTTTTCCATTCTTACCTGCTGGCAGACTTGCAGCTGCGCCTCCAGAGCCTTGATCTTGTTTCTCAGCAGGTCTTCACTGCAGCGAATCTGTGTGGGTTAGAGAGGAAACGACTGACTAATCGGGCTGCAACCCTCAGTGCAAAATGAAAAAGTTGACACACCACAGATACGTGACAGCATTTGCGTGCTCTGTCTTTAATGGTTCAATGGTGCATAAAGAGAACTTGAAGCATCAGTGAGTCCACAGCATCAGCAAGTTGTAATGTGACACTGCTATTAAGGCCATTACGTTTGCTGATAACAACATACCTGGATAAGGAACAATTTTGAATGAAACACACAGAGAGAACATAAACATCTAAACCACTGTGCCAAAAAGAGAAATACTGCTGTTTCTCCTTCACTCACAATAAAGTAACCAAAATGCTGATATACAGCATCTATAAAATGTACCAACTGACGCCCCTTTCCTGTATGAGAGTGATGGCTTACTCTCTTCCTATGCAGTAAAGGCAGGAAACTCCAAACCACAGGCTGCAGAGGCACACGTACTGACAGACTTTTCACAAAAATAAACGGTTGCAGCAGAACTGCCACAGCATCTGACAAGTGTCACATAAAGCAGGTGGAGGCATCGTCTTACCGTCCATATTCTGCTGGTTGTGTTAGTCAGGGTAGACGTGCTCTGCTGGAGGGCAGCCAGCTTCCCCTTCATCACCTCCTCTCTCCACAGAGCCTCCTGACAGGAAACAGAAATTACAATAACGTACATGCAAATTTGTGTAATGTAAAGTCCGGAAATATTGTTTACAGTTAAGCTCTTAAACCCTGGGTTATCTACCAAAGGGGCCACATCTTCACAAATTCATATTTTGCAGCCAAAAATGGTTTGAAACCACAGAGCTTTATTTTAAATTGAAGTAGATACCAAAGTTTCTAAAAAATATATATGTATCACTTGTGTCAAGATGGGCTTTACGGACATGCAGCTTGTGTCCATGAAGCTACAATAGAGAAATTCAAGATGTATTTTATGATGCAATATTAAAAAAAATTAAATAATTCTGTCACAGGCATTAAGAGTCAAAGACTGATTCTTAATTTTTTTTTCTCATAATTAATGAATTTAAATTTAAACAACCTTTTTATTTAAATTGAATTACAGGTACTAATTTAGTTAGACGTGGTGAAACATATCGGATGCTTACAGTTGTGTGAAAAAAAGTACATCTGTAAACAAAAATAAACACAATAGTACTTACAACAGACCCTATTATGAATTGGTTGGTTTACCTGCAAGTACCCGGCCAGTCGTTGAATATCCTAAAGTTCAAAAGAAACATTTATAAATTATAGTTGATTTTTTCAAATTTTTAACAATCACTTAGACAAACAGCCATAATCATTAAATCAACCGATTGAAACTCACCGACTCCCTGACAGTGATGAATCCACAACTATATGGAAGAAAATGATGGATTTTAGAAACTTTAAACACAGATTCCACATTATTTTGATATGAAAGCTGGATGGCTGAGGTCAAACTCACTCTGTCTGCACACTGGCCTCTTGCAGCATCTTTCTCTGCATCGTATTTTCAGTTTGCATTATTTTTTTTTGACCCTGGTGAATCTTTCCCACAGTGCTGAATGTTTTCATGCTTTTCTGTCCAGCTTTGGGACAAAAAAAACAACAACAGCAGAGTTAGCAAAAATCAACGACATATCTAATCTTTAATCAAGCATAAAGACTTTTACCATCATCACTTTTCTCTGGTTTCTCTGTGCTTTTCGTCCTGTCATGCTTTGATTCTTGTATCATGGTTATGGAGGTAGATGAAGTCACCACTCGACTCTTCTCTCTTCTCCTCGGTGTTGCCTGTTCTGACCAAAGTGAAGCCTAAAGCAACAAGAAACGATGAAGCAACTGACTAATAACAGTGTTTGGTAGAGAGCTGGGAATGATGGATGGTGGATTTTTACCCATTTGTTGGTGTTTGGACCATCATTCATGCTACTGTTGAGAGTTATTGTCACCATTGGGTGTCCATTAGTGATGGCAGTTTGATGAATATTTGTATGCAGCATCTCTGACTTGCTCTTTCGGAGACTTTGTTTCTCTGAAAACGTCTTCATCCAGGATTTTGTCCCGGTTACCTTGGCTGGCTTGACTTCCAGGCCACATGGCTCAGGGCTTACTGATCTTCTCCTCAAAAACTCCAGATGTCTCTTCTCCTTGAGCTCTTTCTTCATCAGGATTGTGTCCAACTCTCTCTTGGGGCTCCGACATGACGTCACGTTTTTGCGTCCTCGCAGGTGTTCGTGTTTCTCCGCCCTGATCTCTAATATCTCTTCAAATTGTTTCACCGGGGTGAGCTGTGGTTCACTGAGAGACAGGGCATCCATGTCAGTGCTTCTGGCTGTGGGCCTCGAGCCTATAAGGGTAACATTTCAGAAAATTAATCATAAATATTAAACTCAGGCAACTACTAATGGGTACATGTAAGATATAGCATAAAGAGGCATTCTGGGGAAATCTGTAAAGAACAATGTGATACAGTAAAGTGATGTAGAATAAGAATAGATTAACTCAAAATTGGCAGAAAATGCATTTTAGCGATAATTTACTGGATTTTAGGATGAATGGAATGATGAATAGAACTTTGAAATTCACTTCCACAATCCCTCCATGACCTCTTCTCCTCCTCTGAAGCCAAGGAGCTGAAAACTGAAAACTTTCTCTTCATGCAGTGTTACTCGGGTCTTCCAACTTAATTCACAACATGTGTTGTTATATTTCTGCTAATTTATCCTGTGTGTTGTTTTTCTTTTATTGCCTGTACTCCTATATGCATTTAAATCATGTTCATCTGGAATGGTGCAGTATAAAGTAAACCTTGAGATAATTTTATATAATATTACCTAATTTTGAAAAAAAGTATTATTTGTTTAACTCTTTTGCGAGCATTCCTTCATGATATATGTTCTTATTTCTCAAATGCTGTCCTGTCATCTGTTTGTCTGTATTCTGCTGTTTCCAGCATGTACAAACAGCAAAATGTTTGGCCATAACTGCAAGTTTTCACGGTTAGGATGCTCTGTTTAACTCAAAAGTGCATCTTCTCAGGAATCTATGTGGTTCCCTTGTAGTAGAAGTTTTAGTAGAAATCCTAATATCCAGAAATATTAACTCAAGCAGCATAAAAATACTACAAGTAGTGATAGTTTATATACTGAAGTGAAAGTTGCAGCGGTTACGCCTGTATTCTCGTAGATAATTTCTTCAACCTTCACACTGCAGTTGTAATTCTGTCAAAGACAAAACAGGCCCGGTGATTTGATGGTCTGTTGAGGAAAAAGGTTTCAATCATGCGATGACAGAATGCATCTCAACGAGCACAAAAGCAGTGAACTTACCTGCTAAGCCATTTCTTTCACCTGGAAAAAGTCTTCCTGGATGCTTGAGAGGTCATTCATTTAGTCATTCTGCTTAAAAAGCGTAAGGCAGCTTCACATGTAGCTGTTTCTGTTCGCCCATAATTTTACAGGAAGTGAAGAGACGCACAACGTCATTTGTTCCTCTATCTTAGCAGACACTCACACCAAACTGATGCCACACATGGGTGAACCCCAAGATTACGCACAGGCCCAGCCAATGCCTCCTGCAGTCTGATGGAATAAACACACACATTCACACACACCATTATAATATAGAGAGAGAGACATACACTGTAGCTATAAACACAGAGCCTGAGGCAGAGAGATAGTGAAACAGATAGAAAGAAAAGATAGAAAGAAACAGTCTGGCAAGACAAACAGTGAAAGAGAGACAGACGGAGAAACATAAAGACAGACAAATGGACAGAGTGGCAGAGACAGACTGACACACTGAGAAAATAGAAAGAGTGACAGGAAGACAGAAGGGATAAATGGAGAGGGAGAGAGACTGAGAGCAAAGATTAACATAGGGAAATAGATCGACAAAGTTAGAGAGACAGACATGTGGACAGAAACAGTAAGAGAGGGACAGACATGAGGTGACAGACAGAAACAGGGAATACCAGGGGAATAGAGAAAGATATAGAGAGAGAGTGAGAGATGTGCAGTATTGAAGCAGTCTTGTATCACATTCAACTGGATTAATGACCCAGTGGAATTGTCTATAGTTAGCATTGCATACTTTAATCATTTATTCTCCTCAGTGTCCTTTGAATTGAACACAAGCGTGCGTGATCAATTAACCCCAGACATCGCGTGCGCCCTTAATTTCACTCCATTAACGTCTTTATTAGCTCAATTAATCCTAACTCAGTAGTTGCGGCTCATTTTATTTTTGCTTGCAGTGCCATCTAGTGGCACCTTCTTTTCATGACTCCTAAACGAGAAGTGTCACATCTCGCGTTGTTTCGAGAGGACATCTCGTTTGTCCGCCATCACTGTGGTTCCTTGCAGAAAGGGCACAGAGAGGCCGAAACAAGGTGCCCGGTGTAACGCTTCATTCTTCAAACATGCTGTCCAGGCTCGTTTTTGTTTCAGGTATGAACTTAACCCATTCTTACTAAAATGAGTACGCAGACATGCTCCGCCGTAATGAAACTGTCAAGCCGTATGAGTCTTAGCTCAAGACGAAGTAGAGCTGAAGGGTAAAGAGCAGGCCGCACATTGAATGAGTGAATGCTAACTAGCTGGTACTAACTATCAACTCTTGATACCTATAGCGAGTTTAAGCAGAAAACTTTGAATAAATATGTCAAGAAACGACTTTTTGATAAATACATTGATCCTGTCATATTCCGTGTTCAGCAAGCAAATTCCGAATGCTTTGCTTTAGCAAATCCAAGCTTGTTAGCTGCACGCCTGCAAACATCACATTTTTGACATCTAGCCTGGCTTGCTTTCTTGTTTTCTTATGCATAATGCAAATAACATATAAACGATTAGTTTCATGAATTTAATAATTGCTCATAATTCAGCTGAATTCCTCAAAATTTGTAATTTACTCATCTTCTTAAATTTTGAAGTAGTCAATTGTCCATCTCGATGAAGTTTTACTTTAAATTCGAGGTGAAGCCCAAAAAGTTCCAAAGATGGAATCAGATTGGTTTTTAGGATAAGTCATACGTGGAAACTATCAAATTTAAATGTGTCTACATGCTACAAGCAATTATTAATTGGGTACTAATTTGAAAAAGTCCACTAATTTGAGTAAAAAAACATACTTTACCTTAAAATCAATTTTGGGTTAACTAAATTAGGGTTGTCACATTAATAATGCTTATATTTACGATATAATTTACTATATAAATACATAGACAGAGAGAGAGACAAAGTCTAGTCCAGAGAAATTGGATTAAAATCCATTAATAACCTTTACTTTGTAACTCTGGCTTTTTAATTTTCCAGCAAAAGTACCAGTAGTTTGTACAGATCTGGGTAAATCTGCTTTCGAGCTCTGCCAGCATGAAATGACTTAAGAGATACACTTGAACTTGGTTTTGAACTTGCCCTCTTTTAAACAACTTAGAAGATCTGCTAAAATCTGCTTTGGTGGGCCAGTGTGAGTTTTTTAAAGAAGTCTGTCAATATTTTACAAATGTGTTACTTTTTTTGTATGTTATGTTTCTTAGGTGGGATTTTGTGTTATCATGTCTGTATTTTGATTGTGAGTGTAATTTTTACATTTGTACTGCCACCAGATCATCATCATTTACAGATAAATGGATTGATTTACTCATAAATTCATCTTGATATATTTGGTATCATTGGAAATATTGGGCTTTTTAAATAGAAATTGAAATAAATCATTTTTAAAAAAATCAGAGACATTGGTACCACAGTGTTTAAGATTTGAAAGGGCCTTAATGTCTACATAGGTTCTGTTTACATTATGTACATTTTGTAACTTTCTTTGCCCTTATTTGCAGCCAGTGCCCTGAAAAGCAGCGGCCCACTTGGAGCTGGGTATGTACCATTATTAAGTATCTCAGGGGTAGTCACAAGTTCCGACATAGCTCATTCATTTTAGGACTTTCCCTATGAAAGCTGTAGGTAATATGGTGCTTCCTCCTCAGCCTAGTACAGGCCTCCCGCTCCCTGCACACATCATCCCAGAGTTTGGCCCCGGTGCCCCCTCTGCCAGAGAAGGGAGGCAAGGTCCGTCATGGCATCATCCCTGAAGAGTTATTCCAGCTTCTGTATCCCAAAACTGGAGTCACAGGTACGCACTTAAGTTTTAAAACTAAGAAAGCTAGGAATTATAATATATTATGTATAAATGTATGTAAAACCTCACTGACGCAGAATGATGCACAACAAAACTAAATTTTTTCTTATCAAAAATGCTTCCACTCAATTAGCTTGAACTCAGACTTTTAGGATGAGTATAAATTGTATTTTTTTTCCAGTGTCTGTAGGATATTATGAATGCAGATACTGGACATGTATCACTAAGGGGCTCTGCTGTCTCAAGAGGAACCATTATATAATGGGAATCAGACCTGTGAAATCTCATCTGCAGCACAAAAAGCAAAAAAGCAGCTGTGAAAACCTGCCAAGAAACACCAGTAATTTCAGTTGTCATCCATGGCTTCCATCTCAGTAACTCAGAGCTCTATTCCAACTCTGAAAGCAATGGCAGCAATAAACACTTCAACAGCTCTACATTTGGCTCCACCACAGCACTAAAAAAAGTACAGCTACTTTGTCCTTTGCACGCACGCTGTCACAAAAACACCATTAGTAGCATTGCATGATTTTTATTTTGTACATTTTGAATATTGGTTCGAAAGTTCATTCTAAGCAACATTAAAAGTCTTAAATTTAACTTTCCTAAAGTTACAGAAGCCCTGATTAGAGTAGCCTATTCTATGTTTACAAGTCTAATGTGCTTTATCAAACATGTTTATCAGAAGATATGTCTTCCTAGACAATAGAAAGTTTGGTGGTTTAGAACCAAGTCATGGTGGCATTGGTGCTCATAATTGGAATGAGTTAAACGCAGGAGGACAAATTGTACTATTGTTCAGATGATTATAACAGATATCAGATTATTAAGATGAAGCAGGTCCATGAGAGTTCCACTACAATCATTTGAACTAAACCTAAATATCCTTTCTCTTTAGGCCCCTACATGCTGGGTACTGGCCTCCTCCTCTACATGCTCTCCAAGGAGATCTACGTCATCAACCATGAGACCTTCGCTGCTGCCTCCATAGGTGCTGTCATCATCTACGGTGTCAAGAAGTTTGGTCCAAGTGTTGCAGCTTTTGCTGACAAACTGAATGAGGTAAGCTTCCCCTGTACGTTCAGGTTTTCTGGCACATTGGCTAGAGTCGCACCAGTTAGAGGGTGTTTTATATTGTACCCAATGCTCAGGCAGTGCTCTTCTCTGGTTGTTTTTGCAGGAGAAAGTGGCCAAGGCTCAGGAGGTAAAGGATGTGGCCATTACCAACCTGGCTCAGGCTGTTGAGGAGGAGAAGAAGGAACAGTGGCGAGCTGAAGGAAGGTCATTGCTCTTTGACGCCAAGAGGGTAATCAACAGTGACCTTTCACTTGCATTTCTCACGCTCTTACCTCACCATATTTACATATTGAAGCATAATTGGTACTACCTTACCTCAAAGTGACCTGGTTCCTCAAAGTGACCTGGTTCCAAGTAAAATTAACCCATCAGACATACTTGAGTAAATGTCATTTAGCTGCTGAGGTAAAATTTTATGTATGATATATTGACCTCATGTATCATGGCTAGATCTACATGTGTGATAAAACTTTAAAATAATACACACACAACATTATTGCACACCCATTTTCGGGCTGAAACCTTCACAATAAAATCACCAGGCATTTCCTGTGTAACTGTTTATTAAAAAGGAAACAAGAATTCCCTGACAGACAAGGACAGAAAAGTAGTTACTTAGTTTTGGTTAATTGTGTCTACTAATACATAAGTGTATACTGGTGTAACCTGTGTTTTCAGAACAGACAAATGCCCGTTTTACATTCAGACCAATTCAAAACTTTTTCTTGACCAGGACAGGTACCCGTCCCTTCCTTGGAATGATGCTTCATAGGAAATTATTTTGAAGTGTCTACTGTTGGTTCCAAAGCAACCACTAAAAAAAATCTACATTTCCTGATGAACAAATCCGCATTAACTGAACACAACAAACTGATCTGCAGAGTTTACATGAAAGAAAAAGAAAAAAGTAGGAAAATACAAAAAAATAAAAGTGACATTTTGAGAAAGCATATACAGTACATTTGCATGATGCATGATACAGTAAATGTATTTAAAGGGGAAAGATTTGAGAGCCCAAATCATAATTTATTAGTCATGAGACAGCAGTCATGTGACTCATACATACTCATGGGCTCCTATTCCTCTGTCAGAACAATGTGGCCATGCTGCTGGAGACCAACTACAGAGAGAGGCTACACATGGTGACCAATGAGGTGAAGAGGCGTCTGGACTATCAGATTGCCCTGCAGCATCTCCACCGCCGCATGGAGCAGGAGCACATGGTCAACTGGGTGGAGAAGAGCGTCGTTGGCAGCATCACTCCTCAGCAGGTTGGTCCTTCTGAAAGTGCTTGACTGTCCCATCTCATTGTGGTTTGTTATGGTTATGCTTAAGGTGATTAATTAGATAAATAATAGGATTGGGGCTATGATAACAAAGCAATGATTTGTCAACTAGATGGAGATATTGAGCTACATTTGTCTGCCTCAGACATGAAAACCATGTGTCTCGAATGTAAACTTTTCAGGAGCTAAGAAACAGGCAAGGCTGGTAACAGCATTATTTAGATAAAATCGATAATAAATGTTTTGGACGTGTTTTTAAATTCAGAGATACAGTTTCTCAATCTTTAAAGTCCAATTTATCTGATCATGTCATATCACCCAATTTAATAGGGAGGTTATTTGTTGGAGAGTGTGTGTATCTATATATCTACTTATATGTCTGTCTGTCTAGCTATATAGAAATATATGCAAACATAACAAAGCACAAAAGTCACACCGAAGTCCTGAGTCTTCTCTCTGTTCTCTAACATTTGCCAGGATTCATTATTTGTATGTTGTCTTTCAGGAAAAGGAGAGCATCGCCAAATGCATCACAGACCTTAAGGCTCTGGCCAAGGCCACTCAGGCTAAAGCCACAGTCTAAGTGTCTTCAGAGAAGGCTTCTAGTATCCAACTCATCGTCCTCAGATGAGACGCCCACTTTTCTTTACAGAATAAACTATTCCCTATCAAAGATTCTCTGTCAATGTTATGGGTGTGTACAGTAAAATAAATGGTTCTCTTAGTCACTCACTGGCTGTGCTGTATGTTTCTATTTCAATCACAATTTAACTTTGTTGTCTTAAGTTAATCATATTCACTATTCATATTTTATCCATAGCAGATGACTCTTGATCTTTAGAAATTCACAGGAGCTTTGTTTGAGTACCTGGGACCTTTGTTCATATGGAATGAGTTATGATGACACATTTCTTAACCTTTGGACTCATAAACACCCAACAATTTGCTGCCTGCCACCTCGAATCCTGAGATAATATATTGGTCCAACCCTCTTTCCGTAACTCCTTTGGTTGTACTTTGATCCTGTTGCTTTCAAGCAGGAAGTCAAGACAGTTCACTGAGCTGTAGATAGAACAGTTTTTCGTTTATGATGAGAACGTTTGCCTAAAACTCTGGGGAAATGATGTTGGAGCAGAGCCGGTGCTGACAGGTAAAACTGGTTGAAAAGCCATTGTTTTGTTTGTTTACGATTGTAAGTTGTTATAAAGTTAAACATATTGGTAGCTGGTAGCATGACGTAGTGAGTAATGTATCGGGTCTTGGATTTAGTCCAGAGGGCCTTTGATAGTTTAGATAGCTTTTTTTATGATAAAGTTGGAATTAAACTGACTAAGGAAGCTGTTAGGCTGTAAGGATTTATCAGATGAGAGTTTGAACCTCTATAACCTCTGCAGTTAGAATACATTTTTACGGATGTTGTAGTTTAGCTCTAAGTTATCTGCATGACATTAATTAAAAAATCTTTCAGAGGTGCCCCCTCTAATTGACTTCCTATATTTAAAAGCTTATAGTTGCTTTGGGTCTACTTTATATTTTATGCTGTATGTCTGTGACTGTTTGTGTTGTTTTGTAACTCACTGTCATTGGTGTCAGACTATTTGTCTTTTGTTCACAGGTTGGTCAGGACTGCAATCGTTCCCACAAATTTAAGACACGGTGAAAAGACAGTTTAAGACATGTATGGAAACCCCGGACCGTTCTCTTATTCCCCAAGGTCAGTACCACATTTTACTTTCAGCCTGACCGCTCACTGGTTTTGATTTAGTTGGCATCAATTCAAGGTTAGAACCAATCAGTGCGTTTGTTCACACACTTTCATAATTAACCACAGCGGTGTGGCAGTAACCATGCACCTGATTTGAGGTTATCAGTGTCATGGTACCTTGGTGTTTAGTGCTATTGCCTCACAGCCAGACGTTTCATGGGTACATGACCCAGGCTGACCATGGTCCTTTGTGGTTTCTGTGTGGTGTTGGCATGTTCTCCCCTGACTGCGTGGGTTTCCTGTTTCCTCTAGGGACCTCCAAAGACATGCAGTTTAGGTGAATTGGATTATCTAAATTGTGCATAGGTGTGAATGGGAACGTGATTAGTTTGCCTTTCTATTATATGTCAGCCGTGTGATAGACTGGCGACCTGACAAGGGTGTTTCCCACCTTGAGCCCAATGACAGCTGGGACAGGCTCTAGCCCCACCGTCACCTGACATGGATGAGCAGTATAGATAATGGATAATACAGTTCAGGGCTATCAAAAGAAATTTGCGTAAATGCAGTAAGCCTTTTCACATTAGTGATCCATTAATGGAGTATGCTATGTAGAAATGGTATTTAATTTAGAATTTAAAAAATGCAATGGTACTTTAATTTTTGTTTTCTTATTTTTTTCACTTCTTTTATTAGTGTTATATATTACACTTTATTTTTTATTTTCATGTAGATTTCCCTATGTGCATCCTAATGTATTTGTTAGCTTTAGATTAGCTATTACACTTTAAAGCTAAAATCACTATTTATGAGGATATGTTATGTTTCAGGGGTTTCTCTCCAGAAGACCTCTCTCTACAGAGGAAAGGTTTCCAAAATGATGAGCGGAGCTCCCCTTTGCAAAGAAACAACATGTCTAGACCCAGTGGAAAATCCATATACAGTATGTTTAGTCACAGAATACACAGCCTCCAATTTTGTAATTATTATCCAAAATATTTCAGTTTTTTTCAAAGAAAATGTTTTCTTGCATCAGTGCAGAGAAAGGAGTACTCTGAGACACTGAACAGGCAATCTGACAAGTTTCACTTCAGAGTAGAGGTAAGTGTGAATCTCTTCTATAAGTCAGATCCAGCACAGCCATTCGAGCTCTGTTCTCCTCCTGTGACCCCATAGCACCTGTTCAACTGTGACCTGGATGGTCAGGAGGTGAGGAACCTGGACGACTGTGTCGCCAAACTCAAGAGGCTGGATGCCAAAGGCCGCATATGGCCACAAGACATGATCATAGAGGTTCAGGGAGGATACCTACTGCTTAGTGACATTGAGACGAAGGTTTGTGGATATTTTAAGAAGAATAATAACAAAATCTTCATATAAATTAAGATGTCTTTGAACAAATGTGTAACCTAATGTGTAACTACCTGAGCTTTGTAATATGCACATAAATGGGCTATCAAGAAAAAAATGGTGGACGAAGGCACAACCTAATATTAGGCCTGTTTTTTATGAACCAATCAGTAGCTATATTATAAAAAGAAAACTGCAGATATTTTTTTAAAATATCAAAACCGAATGCGTGCTGATATCATTAACAGGTTGGCGACTGGGCCTTAGGATTTGAGCTCACTAAGCTCTCCATTTATATAGGACCTCCATCCCATATAAATGAGAAAAATAGACAAAAAAAAGGAGAAGAAACTTTAATCGCTGTATTAATGTTATACCAACATGAACTGTTCATATGAATTCTTGACCACAATTCGCTGTATAAAAAAGAACCAATTAGCTTTAAAATACAAAAAAAAAATTAAATCAACCACTTGGCAGTACCGCTGCCTCTGTGGGCCACTAGATGGCGCTATGAGGCCTGGTTGAGAATGGTAGGCGTTCTGGTACGTATGTGTCCATATATATATCTATATATGTGTGTGTGTGTATGTCTGTATGTGTGTGCATTTAGGTCTTGAGCACTTATAAAACTTTTGTAGGGAAAATGCAGGCTGATACAGTAACAGTGGTTTTGTGCAAAGTTACTGCTGGCTACAGCTATCAGATAAATGTTGGGAAGAACAAAAGATACAATAATATTCTCTCTGAAATGTAAATAGAAACAATACACATAATGGAAATATCTTGGACGTATTCCATTTGGAATGTCCCTGATTTTCTGAATGTTGTTGTGTTCACTGTAATAACCCCGTGGCTGAAACCTGTGCTGCTGTTCCCTCGGATCCTGAAGTCAGAGCTGGAGTCGCTGCCTTTGAGCTCCATCCTGCAGACAAAAGCTGTGATGGACAGCTGTGCCTACAACTCTCTGTTGATGCTGACTGTGCAGGGACGCAACAAACACAACTCGCAGGTCTTAATGTTCCAGTGTGAGGAGACTGGGGTGAGTACATTTGAACACAAACCTCAGGATACGTGTCACGCTGAAGGATGTACTACTGTGTCAAGGGGGCGTTTCCCATTTTATGTGTCATAAATCTGTTTTAGGCGGATAACATCAGGAATGATCTGGACAAGGTCATCCAAAACGGAGATGATGATGTGGCACCACGTAGAGACCAGCCTGGCATCAGGTACACTGTCAAAGCACAGCTCTCCACAGCAAGAAGGTCCTGGATTTGAATCTTTTGTCAGTTGCTGGGCCTTACAGCGCGAACTTTACATCTTCTCCGCGTCTACAGTATGGCTGTCACTAGAGCTGTCAATTATTTTGAAAACCGATATGTGTATGTGTGCCCATTAAAGTATGATTCTCATGGAAAAAAATACAAAGAGAAATAAAATTCAAATAACTCAGAATTCTGCATAATGTTACATTTAATGGAGGTTTCACATTAGTTACACATGAATAATTGAAAATACCTCAGAGAAAGCATGAAAAGCTCATTATTTCAAGAAATGATACAGTTTTAAAAAAATCATACCGTCTGTTAGGATAAAATATCTAACTTGACAGAACATCATGGATATGTGCGTGTAGTAGTCATTCATTCAAGCTCCCCTTAAAACCCAGCAGGGGGCATCACTGCTCCCTACATACAGTGCATATATTTTTTTTTAAGATATCACGTTTTTAATCTCCCCTATATTTCATAAGACAAATGTCATTGCATTGGTGCAGTAGCAATGAAAGTTTCCTCTTCACATTGGTCTCATAACTTATTCTGTTATCGTTCTTGTCAGGGGTAATCTGGGGAACATCATTGGCCAACGTGTTTCGGGAAGTTTCTACCAGCCCAGGCTTCGAACTGCGCCACGTGAAAGCACACCGCCGCCACCGGAGTACCCAGCTCCACAGTGGAACAACAGAAATCAAGGTATGGTTTTGGCTCTTACCAGAGGAGCTATCTATCCTAAGAGACATGATCTTTTGT
This sequence comes from Brotula barbata, assembly GCA_900303265.1. Taxonomy (NCBI): domain Eukaryota; kingdom Metazoa; phylum Chordata; class Actinopteri; order Ophidiiformes; family Ophidiidae; genus Brotula; species Brotula barbata. Next base: position 84,625 of record OMNV01029232.1, on the reverse strand, counting down.
TCTCTACAACAGTCTTTCAGTGAACATCACGTTTTATTCTACTGGAACTGAATGAAAACAATAATTATCTCCAAACTTTTTTTGCTGTGTTTTAAGATGAAAACATGCCTCATCCAGGGGTTTACACTCCACCAGAATCAACATCATCAGTCCATCCCGATTTTAATGGATTCCAGAACAGCCATGAGGATGAAATTAGGAGTAACACGGTTAGATTGAGTGTTTCAGCGTTTATACTTGTTGTTGATATTGAACATTAGTCATCATGAGCATCTATGAGTATGCATTGGTGTACAATTTAGAATTTTAATCATGTCAATCCTTTGTCTTTCAGGAGATTTTAAACCACATTTTAGATGATGTGGAACTCTTTATGAACAAAATTTCTGCTGCAACAAACACACCTGTACCCAAAAACAAAAAGGGCAAGATCAAGAAAAAAAATAAGAAAAATGGTAATGTGATCCCACAGATAATTACTATTTGATACAGATCTACTTATAGCACATTATCATTTTGTCTTTTAACTATTTAACATTTTGCTCTTGCAGCACCAGCTCAAAGTCTGCCACACCCGGATGAATACATGTCCTGTCTTCAGAAAATCAAATATGGCTTTAATCTTCTGGTAAATATGTCTCTGGTTTCATGTCTCCATGGAAAGACGTTTGAGCTGACCTTTGATCGTGTTGTGTGTTGGTTTTAGGATGAATGTTCTTTATCCCTCCATTTTTACTTGGGTGAGACGATGATTGTTTGCTCATTCTGTGATTGTACAGGCCCAGCTGGATGGCTCACTGACCACACCCAGTGCTCCTGACTATGTCCACATCTTTTTCTCTATTTTACAATTGGTGAGTGTCTTTTCTTCAAAATTTTCCATATGGCCTCTATAGCTATGTTTCCATTCCAGTTTTGTGCAAAACATAGGCATTTTTTTTAATCAACAAAGGTAAATTGACAGGTTTCCATAAAATTATGTTATGGAAATTAGGCTTGCTTTTCTCTTTGCTAAATATTATGATTAGAAGTAAAATATCTGTATTGGGGAATAAATCGTCATTACGTCCTCACCTGTGGCCATATTTCTCATGAACATGAGACGAATGGTCTCTGTACATTTGGCAGTGGTCATAAATCAAAGAAGGAGGCAATCGCAGAAACCATTTTCAAATTTAACTTGGGGTAATAAATCAAATAATGTCTTCTCATTGGTCCACACAAAACACTCGGAAAGAAACCACAAGGCGTTCTGTTCTATGTAAAGATGAATCCACCATGTCTATTTCCGTTAAGATTTTGCAAGTTACATCTTTATTGACATCCCCCCCCCGCCCAGAAAAGTGTTTCCGTCATCCAGCTTACAATTTACAACTTTATTTGTCACAAAGAGTAGGTCAATGGAACCCCCTCTGTTTACTTTGTCATACTGTGGCTGCATGTATTTCAGGATGGGCTTCATTTAAAGAAATCTTAATTCAAAATCCAAATAATTTTGAATGTCTTAAGTGTTCAACATCTGATCAACATCCACCTATTCTGGAAATTGCATTAATATTGAAATATGACTCATTAAGAGTTTTGGTGTCAAAATAAAATAGAGAACTTTACAGTATGTGTGTGGTCTGTATGTGCATCAGACAGATATAGTTACAATCCCCTTGAAATCGAGCAGAAGGCAGGCGCATCTTGCTTTTGTTTTGGTGAATCCAGAAATTTTATTAACTTGTCATCAGATCCAAAATGGAACCAACTGTCAGAATGCAAAATTTATATTCTCACACCTTAAATGTGGTACTAGCTTTGTTCTAATATTAAGTACGTCCTTCCTTTTTCCACAGATAGTACCTCAGTACCCTGCAAACCTGCCCCCCTGTGTTATCTCGCCCCTTTTGACAAATTCGACCCTGCAGCTGCTTGATAGCACTACAACTCCGGAGGAGGACGCACTCTGGAGGTCTCTGGGAGACAGCTGGAACATCCCCAGGTAGGGTGGCCACCTCAGTCTTTCAGCAGATCTTTGGAAGCACTGCTAAGATCGAAAAACTGACAAACATTCATTTGTCTTGCCATTCTGATTCAGTTCAGTGTTTGACAGTGATCTTGAATTTCTCAAGAGCTTTGAGTCTTGACATTACCATACAGTAAACATAATTAACATTATTCAGTGCTTACAAATGATTTTTTGCCTATCTCTGCCTGAGTACATATCTTGGCCTCAAATCTCTACTACCACATTGAAGGGATGGGTGCCAACATCACCCCAGTATGGGGGCTTATAAAGCCACTACAATGTGAATTCAAAAGTTATTTTTGTATACTGACATTATCTGATTTCCTGTCTTGTCATGCTTTAGTTCCAATTGGCCCGATGGTGATGTCCCCCTTTACATCCCACAGTTCTACAACGGTTGGCAGCCTCTCGCCCTTCCACACAACCCTTCCCAACAGAGCAGGCCACTGAGCCGGACCAACAGCCAGCATTTCCCACTGGGGCGACCTAATGGAATGATGAATGAAAGAGAGATGCAGTGGCCTGGAGAGGTAAAGCAAGAGTGATGAATCAGTTGTATTGTCCCACTCCCATCTGCTATCAATGGCCTTTATGGTACCTTTGAAACTGCATGATAAGATTAATGATTTATAAAATCAGTTACTTGTCACCACTGCATAATTTTCAACTACAAAGATCTTAAATCCATCGACCAGATGATAAAATTGTGTTGCTTTTTGTTATTAGTAATAATGGAAATTACTATTGAAAAATAACTAATAACTCCAAACACTACTATTATGGTTGGTTATATGAGTCAGACAAATATGCCAAAAAGGACCAAAGGATCCTTTATATTTATATTCTGATCGTATTCCCTTCATGCCTTTTCCAGCCTATCAACAACAGTCCATGGGGGCCATCACCACCACCGACACGGTATGTAGTAACTCATGACATACATTTATGCTTATGATCCCATTTGTGGTACATTGCTTTAAATTGTGTGTTGGTCACAATTTCAGCCCCAGTGAGGCTCCCACTAACATGCGAGTCATTTACGACTTCATGGCCAGGAACAACCAAGAGCTGAGCATCATGAAGGGCGAAGTTGTTCAGGTGAGATAACAAACACCCAGATATGACGACATAATCTTTATTTTTAATCTTTACACAGGTTACTCGTGGATACTTAGGAGAGTAAAAAGCTGTTCAAAACGTACAGAATGCGTCACCTCTTGATTATTATTCAGGGCCTCATAGGATGGCAGATCATCATGTGACTTGCTTGCTATTGCAATGTGGCTTTTACTGAACCAATTACAACAATAACCTGCAGGCGTTAGCATCAGCTGACTTGTTGATAAGCCAGTATGTTTGTGTACGTGTATGCACACGCCAAGATTTTATCTACGTTTGTTAGGCTGTTTGTTATGATGTTCTAAGTGTCTGCTAGGGCAGTTGCAACTGTCTTCGGGTGTGTTGCTATGATGTATTGGGGTTGCTAAGGCGATGTAACTGTTTGAATATGTGTACATGTTTGTGCGGATGATATTTCTGGGGAGAAGAGCTGCAAAAAAACTACCATTACTGCTGTGTGATGCATTGTTTTGTGCACTCAAATGCTTTGAATCCAGCAAAATGTCAACGCAAACTACTCAAATGATCCACAAGGCAAAAGAAGCTGCAAAGTGGTTCACATGTCTGCGGTGGTTTAATGGTGAAACAGACCTCAGCACAGAGCTTTTTGAAACACACTGCACAGTCTACTTTCACCTGAACATCATTAATAATTTGACTATAATTGAGATTTCTTGCTCCGATTATTTTCCCCAGGTGATACAGAGCTCCAAGCAATGGTGGCTTGTTCGCAACAGCCGTGGTCAGGAAGGCAATGTTCCCCAGAATGTTCTGGAGCCGATGAATAATAGTCCCATAGAAGCCCCACAGGTGAGCACGCACGCACGCACGCACAGTGTAACCAGTGTTACAGAATTCAGAACTGATACAATTTCCCTGACAGTGGGAGACACGTGGCCCACCAGCACTGGACATGACATCCTCACCTGCAGATGTAAAAGCCTGGCTGGACTACAAAGGTTTCTCTAAAATGTGAGTTGGTCACACATTAATGGTTTACCACATATTGAATAAATTAGTTATGTACTTTACATTTTGGGGGTCTTCTGTTGTGCAGCACTGTGAGCAGCCTTGGAGTACTGAATGGAAATCTTCTGCTGGGGATGACCAAGGATGAGATCAGGACCGTGTGTCCAGAGGAAGGAGGAAAGGTCTTCTTCCAGCTTCAGGCCATCAAGGCAGCCGTAGCAGTAAGTAATGTACTATATGATGTACACACAGTACACACCCTTCTCAGTACACATCAGTAATGATATTTTTATCTGCTTTCCTACAGCTTGCGAGTGAGCCGTCGTATGGCCCGTACAACGGACGCTACTAGCAACCATCGGCAGTGTGACAACTCTGAGACTTCAGCAATTTTACACATTTGAATGATGTTAGAGTGACTGAACATTCAGACTTTCCTGACATTTGTATTTTTCATCCAATACTGCCAGGCCCTTCTCACGTCTGCGAATTGTAAAACAGCTCAAGCATAACCATGGTTATCTCAGGAAAAATACAACTGCAATTCAGATAAACTGTAAAAGTCAAACGACTTCGAGTACTTAATGTAGCAAAACCTACACGATAATGCTTAAGCTACAAATTGTAAAATAAACAGCACTTAAAAAGAGTAAATATACTTGCTTTATGTGGCAGTTTTGAATAAGGTAGAGATTATTATATCATAGCATAACAATTCTGTTTGGGAATCTGCAAGACACATTGAGCCTAAGTATCGCCAAATTGGATAAAAGAAAAAAATCAGTGATCTATCTTGAATGTCATTTTCCAGCGAGTCTACTTTTGTAAAATCCCTGGATTATTACTTTGATGTTTGTCAGTATGTTTACATGTACTCTTTACTTCTGATGAAAGCAAAATTGCAGACTAAGGCAAACATGATGAATTGATGATTCAGCATTAACAACTCCTGGTTTAATTGGAGGTCACAAGGTGAGCAAATGCACCAGATTTCTTAATCTGGTAACAATGGATTTATATTCCCGAAAAATCCATCTACGGTAGTATAGCTTCAACAGCAATTTTATGCCATTTCAATCTCATGGTGTATCCATGATTTCTGATTTGCTTTAATGAGAATAGAATCAATTTTAACATGCATGTAAATATACTGGGTGAGAAGAACAACATTTGTAATCTTATGATCTCCTTGTGTCTAAAGTGACCCTTAATGTTATTTGTCTTGTGTAAGTGATATTATAACCTGAATGAAACGACGAAATTGTTTTGTCATTCTGACCAATTTTGGAAATTGTAGATATGAGATTTCTGTAATCTGCTTTAAATTTACTAAACCTTTGCTGATAACACATTTAGTTATTTCAAATCAATCATGCTAAGTTTGCCTAATTTGTCAATGTTTTTGTTCATCTATGTCTACATATTCCAGCCCATGTTCAGAGATTCATATTAAATAAAAGTACAATTTAAAACACCATCATCATGTCATTATTTCTGTTCTACATCTTTACAATCATATTTTATAGGTAGTGATTGAATCATCTCAAACTGATTTCCTCTAAATGCTCAAATAAAAACATTTAATAATGTAATCAATAATATTTTTTTTTTTCATTTAGCAATTCAAATGAAGGTTTTTACTTATGTGCTTATTAACTTACCTTCACTCGTACAGAACTTCCTCATATGTTGTGTGGTTTTAGTCCTGCACCAAGTGGATCAGCTGAATGAGCTGCAGGAAAAGTATTCAAGTATCAGTGAAGGGAATAGCTCTCTTTTTGCTTTCATTTAGCAAAACATGAGAACTGGAAATTCAGTTCTGAATTACAAATAATTTTGATATCTATGCCCCCCTGTTCAGACCTGGTATTTTAATCCGATCTGAGCGATACAATCTCAAGTTAGTACAAGACTAACTGCAGCAAATGCGCCATGATGTCGGATATGTTTGTGTGTCCGAACGCATGCCTCCTCAGGACACATTGAAGGACTGACGCCCACTGCATAACAGACGTATGTACTCATTCGTGCATCAAAAAATGTGTCACGAATCTTAAGGGGTTTTAACTCGCTCAGAACAGAACTTGAAGCAGAATACGGAGGCAGCTTTTCATATTAGTCGATTTTGATAATTGTTGACTGGTGAAACAGAGGAGAGGAAAGAAACTCAGTGTGACCATCAATAACAGCAAAAAACATTAGAACACAAATCTCACACAGCGCTGTAATGAAATGAGTGCACGAGCTAAGTAACATACTATAAATGGTCCCTACTTCAGGGCTCAACACACGACAGAGCTAAGCAGACAGCGAACCAGGTGAAGTAAACAAGCTGACGACAGGTAATGTGACTGAAAGTGCAATAATATTTTCACGAGTAAAAAGCAAATAAGCGTAATGTGAACCAAAATGGACTCTATAGCGCTATATCAAAAATAAAAGAAAGCACCTTATGGCAAGACATGATGCCTGTGTTTTACATATGGTGTGGGAAAGTGTGAACTGATCACAGGACGCATTCCTAAAGACATATTTTAATGCCAGGTGTGGACAGATGTACTTGGAGCTGACCACTTGGCACCGGAACACGCAGGACAGAAGTTAAAACTAGGTTTGAACAGGGTCTATGTGAAGCCTCTGGTGACAGAAATATCTTTATCATCCAAGATATTTTGTAGTTACACCACAAACTTTATATTTAGTTGTCTTATTTATTCACCATCTTCTGATTGTGTTTTTGAGGGTGCAGTTACCATTGTATTCTAGTTTCTCTACTCTTGAAGTACACACACACGACAATGACTGTAATTCAGGAGCAAAAATCGCTAAAATTCACGTAGATGCTAGGGGTTGCAATACAAAAGGTTTCTGAATATAGCCATAAACAAATCCTTAACTCGGTGCACTTGATTAAATACATTGTGATGCAAAATAAAACAAGTAAACAAGCCAAATTGCCCTAAAATACCCCAGCTCAAAAGGTTTCAAAAAATACAAAATACTGCATCCAAAAGATAATCTAAAATAAGACCAGTATTTAGAGAATACATAATACATAAATTCCACAAAAAAAACGATTTTATGGTAGGACCAAAATCCGTTTTTTCTATTTTCAAAATACTAAAAACTTTATCGATTGTGATACATTTACAAAAGGGGTATTTTACATTAAAACATAGTTTCATGTATTTCTGCCTGCGAAAAGTGAAATGCAGGGTCTTATCCGACACAACTTTTCTGTCTACATTCTAAAACACCTTTTACACAAACACACACACGTACACACACCTATAGTGCTTCTGTGGGCGCCCGCTGCAAACACAGGACAAGTTTAAGGATCCGTTAAATCTTCCCTGAGCATGGAGGGTGGACAAGTCTGCTTGGGGAGGATTTCTAAGGTCAGGTAGAATAACGGACGTGCTAATATAAGTTTGAAAGCTGTTAAATGTCGGTGGTGAAGCTGACAACTTACCTGTTCGCTTGTTGAAGGAAGAGCAGACGCCATCATTGAAAGAACCAGAGGTCCGGGGGCTGATGGGAGTTATAGTTTTGGAATTGCATCAGCCAATGAGCTTTGACCTGTGGGCATGACGGTGGGGTTTGTTTGTTTTTTGGATTTGTATTTTGGATTGAATTGCAGTGGTGTAAAGTAACGAAGTAAAAATACTTGACTGCAGTACTGCCGTATGTTTTAAGACATTTGGTACTCTAGTTTTATATTAGATAGATAGATAGATAGATAGATAGATAGATAGATAGTTTCTGTTTGTACATTTGACTTTATTCCAAGTTATTTTAATTCAGTGCTTCATTCTGGTGTAATAACCACCGTCACAGTATCTGAACTCAATTACATGCGGCACAAATTTAAGGTAGATTTTCGCTACACTTTCCCCAAGATGGCGAGTGTAGACTGATTCAGTTTTATGTACACCCTGTTTATTTAACTGAATGCGCACCTTTACATGCAGCTCTCTCCTTGTATTGCACTACACTGTTTCAAATAAAGTTAAAATAATCTTATTGCTTCATGTTGAATGGGGTACTGGGGTTTGATAGGAAGTAAATTATGTTGGCGACACCCATTTCCTCATTTCAGCTGTGGGCGTGGGGGGGGGACTCAGTGAAAAGCAGTTTAACCCAAGGATGTGATCAAATATGTATTTGTATGTATGTATATACAGTATATGGTGATGTGACCAGGGACTCTTAAGACGTCTGCACTGACGTCCTCTTCTCCCTCTGTAACCGAGACATATCCTCGCCTTGTAGAACTGCGGCTCCACTTGCTGGGCCTCGAACCTGTGCCATCTGAGCCGTTAACGCATCGTTTGCCTCCATCTGTTCAGCCAGGCATCGGTGCAGCCGCTGATCCTGCTCCTCCTCTTGAGGAGCAACTTGAAGCAGCGTAGCCTCGTCATTACAAGGATCCATGATGCTCTCCATGCCGGTGATCCGTGGCTGCAGCCGCTACCCGCCGGACCCCGGGCCTCTGGAGCGGCCTGTGACCGACGGTCAGTCGGTGTCGGCGGCTTACTTTCCGTGTCCGTTTCGATTTCCCCCTCCTCCCGGATTGAATCCAAGTAGCGAGGAGAGAAGATAAATTGTCTGTAGATCCCGTTCGTTTTGCTCTCCATGGTGAAAAAGACGGACTCTCCTCTGTTTGTGTGACGAATTTAAATTTAGATGAAGAGAAACGCTTGGTTTATTGCGGCAACACGTTTGCGTCATCGCCTGATGTTTCATGTTGTCATTTGATTGCTGCGTAAAGGGGCTTTCGCATTGGAAGCGTTAGCGCCACCGCTGCGCTCTGAAACCCATTCATATTAATGGTTGCGCCGCGCAAAGACGGATTTGTGAAGTGTTGGCCGACATTATAATTTAGCTTTGAAGATGATTACAATGTATAATTGACATTAAGGCCGAAAGCACTTTCAATACTTAAATACAGTTACTAACAAAAAAAAATAAAAACCTTTATACTTGAGCAAAGTTAACATCAGCAATCCAATGATTTTTACTCAAGTATGTATTCTGGGTCAATTTTACTTGTAACTAAATTATTTTCAAACTTGATATTTATAGATATAAATAATCCTTTTAATCATAGGTGGCACTATTAAGAGGCTGGGGAAGCTTAGCTTCCCCAAAACATCACTCAAAAATAGTGCAAATAGTCAATAAGGCACAATGAAAAGAAATGAACTCCTTGGTATGAATCAGGAAAATTGACTTTTGTTCAGGGAGGGACACTGAAGTAATTTACAATATTCTAGTACTTGTATTACATTGCTATAGAGTACTTGCAAAAAATCTAACACAAGAATAAGATATGTCTCTCGTCTCTTTTAGCCACTCCAAGCACCGGCAACACTGCGACTGAAACAGCAGGAATAGACGCACATCCAAATCAGCAGATGCATAGAAGAGGCCTGGCAGGGGCCATGACAATCCGCTGCAACACTGCCATCATGAATTCCAGCGTCACATATCAATCACAGTGTGGCTCCCCTCAGCCACCAAACAGAATTGGACATTTTGAATCAACATAGAAAAACTGCAAAAAATTGGCATGATCAGAAAACAAGTAAATATACTTAAACAGGCAACAAACCCTCAGTGCAAAAGCCTGTGTCATTGGAGGTAAATCAAGACAGTATTTGAACATTCACGCTACTCAAATGCATTTTCAACATTCCACAATTCTGACATGAGATGCGTGGACAGAAAAACAACCTTCATAAAGAGTATTCAGACTTTAATGCTCCAAACAGTTTGAAAAGTATTACAAATGTGTTCAGTACCTCTTATGCTTATGGGCTATAAAATGGATTATTACATTCAAGTGCTTTAGAACTAAATAACTAACTAAACGTTTAATGAAAAATTAGGTTTTTCTAGTCCTGAATTTAAGCGTTATTGAATTAAACTTGTGGTTGTTTTTATTTTTATTCAAGGCTGTAACGTAACGTACTGGATGTGTTTTTACTCTTATTTGTTCCCCCATTTGGCCATCTTGTTGTTAACGGGAGACTTCATGAATCTGCCTGATTTCATGTAGGCAGCAATCTTGTCCAGAGCCTGAATTAGGAAGCAACACTTCATTCATCTTTACTCCCTCTGATTTGCACAGTCAAAAGTCTGATTGTTAGAGTAATGTTGTTCAAATTGTATAGAAAGCAGCATCCTCACCTCAAAACGGTCCAAAAGGTCTCTGAGGTTCTTGAACTTGTCCAGGCATGTTGGCTCAAACATTCTGTGCTGGTCCAGCAGCTCGTACATGAGGAAGTCCACAAAGGTGATCTGGGGTGGAGAATGTTTGAGTCAATCAAAAAGAAAACCCAGTAAATAATCACAGTTTGACTTGTGCTCAATGGACGAAACATTGGGGTTTGGGAATCATACCTTGTCACCAGCAAACCACTTCCTGTCTCCCAAGAAATTGGAAAAGTCTTTCAGTTTGTCCGGCAGCGCTTGCAGATACCCCGGCTTGATCTTGTCCTAGAGTCAGATGTACAACAGTAACATTACTGATGATTCATATGTGTAAACTGATATGCTCAATGATGAATCATGTTTAAGTTTGGTCCTCACAAAGTCAGTGTAGCACATCATCACGAAGCCATTTCTGAAGTCCATGGCCTGGTTTTCCATGACGTCCACACGGACAATCTCATCCTCAGTCTCTCCACCTGTGATCAGAGCAGTTATGAAGACAGGAATACTGCACCCAAAGGCCAAGAGCCAAGTTGAATCCAAGATGGAGCCATGTTCAGCAGCCTTGTTGCTTCATTCCTACTTGTTTTCTGTTTTTTCATTATTTACGTTGTATCTGGTAATCCCGGTAGGATAGAATCAAGCACACAAGAGTTGAACTCATTAAAACTGGACTATTTAGGCCTTTAAAAACCCAAACTTTTTCACTGTGAACTTATCTCTAATTAGTGGTGCTGCGGTCTTAGCTCAGGCCACGAGACCCAGACGGAACTGTGGAAAGCACTAAGCGCTCATACGCCACAGATAGCGAGGATTATACACGTCTCTCCCAAATTCTTTCTCGCAAATCTACATACTCATAAGAACAAAGTGGCAGGTGGCAGGATTCCAACTTCACAGAGCAGACTGTGTGATGAAGGCTACGGGAAGACAAGGGGAGGTGGAATTTTCTTTTATACCAACAAAACCTGGTGCAATGACATCTTGGTACAGTGTATGTTCTATTATCTGTAAAGCATTACATTTTCCAAGGCAGTTCCCCTCCTTCATTCTAGTTGACATGTACATTCCCCTGCAAGTCTGCAGGCGTCATGCGCAAATGCAACTGGATGGGCAGGTAACTAGAGTGGACTGAGCTCACGCAGACATTGCAGTCAACACTCTCAAAACATTAAAAAAATAAATTAAAAAAACCACCCCTTTATTTATTTCCATGTGTACGAATATTTGTCTTACAGTTGCATGTGTGTATAGACATTTGTCTCACAGTTGGTTGTACTCTTGCCGTCTGTTTAACTGTATTATCATCTCTACCATTGTAAATTGATTGTTGATTGATAATTGATATGTGAAGAAACAGGAGTGAGCACCAAGACTCATTCCTTGCATGACTCAGACTGAGACAATAAAAGTATTCTGACTACCTTTATGTATAATGATGTTGCAGTTTGGAAGCTGATGTTTTGGACACCACCCCCCTTTTGTACCTCTTCAATTAAAACAGTACTTACACATCTTGTTCTTGCGAGCGATGTATCTCAGGATGGCATTGCTCTGCACTATCTTCCTGTCTCCATCCACCAGGTAGGGAAGCTACGGTGAAATTTAACAATGGTTAAATCAGATTATGTTTTCAACCAGCCTGCTGTTTGTTTATTATTATTATTATTATTATCATTAAAAATTAAGCTGTCTTACATTGGGGAAGTCCATTCCAAGTGTGTGTTTCTCACCAAACCAGCAGCTCTTATCATAATTGGGAGCTGGAAGATAAAATGGATAACTTACGAGTGTTTTATGTGCACACTTATGTTAACTGCTGATTAATGAGTTACACTTAGGACCTCACCTTCGCCACAGACATAGAATTTATCCTCGTACTGTGTGCCAGTGTACTCCAGCAGCAGGCGGATCGGCTGGGCAAGCTGCAGGAAAAGTATTAAAGCATGAAGGAGTTGGCTCTTAATTTGTCCTCTCATTTAATTACAAACAATAACAGGAAGTTTAACAGTCCATAGTCTTTTGGAACCCCTAAACAATGCTCATTTCTATTATTTTTTATCAGTAAAACAACATGGTCAAGTATGGAATCCGCTTCCGTAGACGTGATTTTCTTCCCAAAAAACAAATATTCTGTCGCATTAAATTGTAAAATGAACAGGTATCATTATGATTGCCGGATATGCCAGTTTCACTAAAATCCATGACTCCAAATGCAAAAAATGATTTCAACAAACAAAGTACCGTAGCATTCAAGCTAATGTCACCATTTAACGCGGCCACTCATTTCTCCAAAACACCTTCATTTGAGCGGCTTAGGTGAATGGGTGATTGGACGGTCAGGTTCGGTGTTCACGACGTTTGCCGCGGGTGAAACAGTTATGTCCACGCTGTGTCGTATTATTCATGCACTATATGCACGCAGCACGATAAACATAATGTGACAACAAGAAGTGAAAAGTGCAAAGCAGCCATATTGTTTGCTGCTTCTGTTAAATTAGTTTGAATGAATGCCAAGCAGCGATTAATGCTAGCCAACAATCGCATGTAACCGTGATTCATAGAAATGTTGAGTTTCTTACCCCACGAATATCCCAGTAAGCCAGTATCATCGTCATTTTTAATCAATTTCGACGCGAAAATGCAGGATCCGAGTCCTCAACGTGAACCGTGCAACGTAGAGAGGGAGAGAGAGGGAAGGAGAGGCAGAGAGAGAGAGAGAGAGAGAGAGAGAGAGGTTTTTTTCCATGACATCCAGGTGAGGGGTCACTGGTCAGGTTCTCTCGCTCAGTTTTCAGAATGAACCAAAGTCAAAGTCTAACAGAAAATTTGTGTTTTGTTTTTGTTTTGCACATCTATAATGCAGCGGTGTTACGCAATTCTACCAGAACGTTTGACAGGCTTTCTAATGTGGGTCATCACAGTCAGTATGAGCAATGCTCATACGTGCCTATAGTTTCCTTTATCTGGAAAAAACCCCCATCATATTCATACTTTTCAATTTAGATTATTTTTTCTCTTCTCTTTCCTTGTTTTGCTTATATTATTGTTGGATATAAGTCGTTTCAAGAGTCACAACTGCATTTTATTATCTATAAGGATCACTTGAATAACAAAAATCAAGTATCCTTGAGTTTGTTTATGTAAGAGTTTGAATATTAATAAATATCAGTATTTCATGTATATTCCAACGGACCAAAATTGAAAGCGCAAGACTGTGTTCCTGTTGATAATAATCTCCAAGCTCCAAGGTGAATACAATGCACCTACAATACAACGAACTCCAATGCAAGACATTTATTCTTTTTAGACACAATAATGTCCATCAATAATAAGTCACAAACAACACTTAGAATTCTCGGGGAGGACACAGTGCTTTTGCATGGAAACTGAAGGGATGTTTCCCACCAGCATTCCAGGCTACAAGTCCAGGACACATACTCTAATATTTGCCCTCAACTAGGACCCTTCCCTGAAAAATGTAGTAACTTTGACTGAATGCAGGTCAGAAAAGTCCTTTGAGTTTCTCCTGCTTTGAGAAACAGCAACACGTAGGTTTATTGATAATCAGGAGCCAAACTAAAGACAGCAGAGACAGGAACAACAAGTTGTCAATCTGTTTTTCAAAAAGAGACATTGGTTTATGGTTTTGGCACTGTTTGAGGGTCTGTGCACCTTCCACTCATTGGATTTCTGATTTTGAAGCAAAAATTTAAAAAAACACAAAAGAGGGCATATTTAATAAAAGTTTGTCATCATATAGGATTTTGTGTTGGGGTTTGTTTTTTGGGGGGCGGGGGTTACAGAAAAGGTCAAATGCAAAAATTGAGTATCCATCAGTACAAAATGCCAAATCATGACAGTAATATTTGGGTCTTAGACAGCAGGAAGCTGACGGCAAAGCAGGACAGACACCATACTGAGGCTTATTGAGAGAAATACTAGCAATAATAAATAAATAGAATTTAAATGAAAAAAAGTGCACAAATGTAGAAACTTTGTCTAATTTATCATATTAAAAAGACAGCCCACGGTTTGCATTTACTGATCACTAAAGCAAAAGTGTTTAAAGAAGGATATTGAAACTAAAAATGCAGAAGTTTTAGCATTTTTTAGCATACTTATTCAGACCACTGTCATTGTCATTAGAAATCCTCTGACCTGAAGGTACACAGAGCGCTGAGCTTATTCACAGAGGTAAAAGTGAAAGAATGGGCCATACAGCATCCACTCTGAGGAATGTACGTTATGATGACATACATGCAGCTGACCGATCACAAGTTATCAGACCAGAGTTCAGACAGACGAGAGAAACCGTGTCACAAAATAAGAATTACTATAATCAGATGCTGTAATTGAGGTTCACTCCAGACATAAATACGGTGGAGTTTCATGCAACCCAAATTAATTCCTGTAATGCCCCAAGGAGCAGCAGTGGGAGTATCTGGTATCAACAGAAACAACAATACTGAGAAGCAGTCACTGCATTAGTAGTATCCCCACTACATACACACAGTACACTGTACTTTCTTAATTCTGAAACATATTTTAATACATGGCAAACAGTTGGAGGTTCTTTATGCCACAAAGTGATTGTCCTCTCTTTAGTGGGCCAATTTGATATCCAGTGTATATTTTGTCAGAATGTCATGGTGTTTCTTTATTTCTAGACATGCTACATGAAACACATACTAGGCTTTGTACTGAAATAAATAGATCAAGACACACAAAATCACAAGGACAAATATAACAAATAAGGAAACAACACAAAGTAGACACCTCTGTTACACAGATTTTAGGTCCTCTCTCATATTGCCAGATTAGTAACTCTCATAGTCTTCAAATGAGTGATATGTAAAGCCCTAAAAGTTCCTTGTGTGAAAATAGTGAATATAATATAGCTTTAAATCAGTTCACTTCTCTCCTTGCACAGATCCCATAGACAGACAGCTTTCTTCTTCAATGGTCTCCAGCTCATCGGTGCGAATGGCCTGTGTGATTAAATTCAACTCCTCGCACATGGTCTCGTAACGATACGCCACCCGGATGTCAGGGACGTTGCTGCGTCTGATGTCATTGCCCTCCTGTCCCTCTTTGATATAATTTGGGCCGAGCCAGTAATTCTTGGCCTGATTGAGAGGAAGGGTCACAGTGACGTTCACATGAGGGAGCAGAGTTGAATACAAGTAAAAGGTAGATTGTAGCGTTTGAGCTGAAACAGAGAGTGATACCTTATGGGAGAATCCGCTCATTAGCACACTGTTTCTGGCCAGTTCACACATGTCACAGGAGCTCAGCTTCCACACCTGAGCTGCGATGCTATACTCCTCCATCAACGGCTCCTGCAAAATCATTCAACATTTAACTTCTATTGTAGTATGGTTGGTTAATTCATTCACCTTTATTTATCAAATGTAGAACTAAGCTCACACTGATACACGTATTTACACCTGGAGGGCTGCAAAGTACAAAATCTATCTCGGTGCCTTGCTCAAGGCCAACTGCAGTAATGAGAGGGGCAAGCACAACACGTTCAGTTCCCACTCAATAATGTAACACATCCTTTTCACCTTATTATGACTCTTCTAAGGAGAGAGACAGGTGTAACAGAAACATTAACGATGGTCTACGATTCAGCATGCACACTACCCTGGTCCTTGCACAGCACACAAAAATGGAATAAAGCCATTATGGTGTTATTCATTGTGGCATTTTAGGCCAAATGGACTAAACCAGGGGGTTTCAACTGGGGTCTGTGGAGGAATTGCAGGTGGTCCTGGACAATTACTTCATTGATGTCATAGAAGTGCCATCCAACAATCCATTTTCTAATCCACTTAAAATATTTTATTGTTTTTACTCCCATTTCATGTTTGAGAATAATCAAATCCATCTAAATAAAATTTTGCAACTCCATCCTTCTGTGAGGGTGGATTTTCCACACCGACATACTTGAAGAATAAGTACAGGGCTAGACCAGAGAAGAAAATGATGGGACTGTTCCTGTCCACCACTGGACTGACAACAAGAGACTGAATATGTGCAACTCAGTACTCCCAGAAATCTCACTAATAGGTAAGGACAACCTCATCTCAGCCCTGGCCCTGATCATAAGTTTGCCACCATGTTGAATGGTCCCTGAGCAAGACCATGGAGCCATAATTGCTCCCAACAGGGAATCGATGCCTTGCATTGTTACCTCGGTGAATGTGTTTCATAGGTGAATGTTAGGCTGATAAATCAATGTGCTCTCAGGATTAGAAAAGGTAAAATATTACTAACAAAGTGGCCTCATCCTTTTCTGCAACTAAAAACACCGACCTTGGTGAAGTGAAACTGCAGGGGATCGTCTGTGGACAGAGAGACCATGAGGCCTCGGGACAGGTACTCAGGCAGAGGGTTTCGATGGTAGCTGAGGAACAGGCTGTTGTTGCTCAGCGGAGACATGGCGATGCCTATCTGAGCCAAGTAATACAGATACTGGAGTACAGGAGCCTGGAGGTACAAGAAGCTTTGTCAAAGAGGGTAATGCAGCGGAAGGACATGCAGTGCAGGCCTGCTTTCTATGAGCACTTGAGGAGAACGCCGAGTGGTGGTTCGCATTTGCTTGACTCCATCTTGTCAGTATGACGGAGGGATAAACCCTGCTCCGTATGTTTGCAGCGGTTGTGATACTGAGGTCGTACCTTCCTGAGCAGCAATCCATGAGAAATGTTCTCTGACAGCATGAAGCCTGACACCAAGTGATGGATAGGCCCCGCCTCCCCACAGTGAGGACGAAGAACAAGTGTGTGAAACCCCCGCTTTCTGAAGACACACACGGAAACAAGGCACAGCAGATGATGAGATAACACAACATAATCTCATTCCAATACCACAAACCTTCATGGGGATAATGGACATGTGTGTAGGCACTTTAATTGTCCATTTTTTCACATTAGTGAAAAAGGCTCACATAATTGAGTATATGATACATAATGTACAACATTCCTATTGCAAGAGAAATTTGGGTAAAAAAACAAGCAAACAAAAAATTACAAAAATAAAATTCATCATAGCGGCCCTTAGTTTATACAAAATAAAACAAACCACAATGTGTTGGGTATGATTTTATATAGATTTCCACAGAATACTTTCTTATATATTTGGTATCTTTAGGAACTGGGAATTTCACTCGAGTTTAAAATAAACTTCTTCATTTTGATAGGTGCAGTGGAGAGACAGACAGGAAGGACAGGGCTGAGAGAATGGATGACATGCGGCAAAGGGTACAGGTCAGAACGAACCCATGACCTCTATCTGGTAAGCCACCAGAACGTTGTATTTAAAGTAACACTATATGAAGATGCTTACGTCAGAGTTTAAGGGGTTAAGTCAAATTTCAAGTCAGGTGTCTTGGTCTAGCTTGTACGTACACCTATAATTTACAAGCCCTGACATGAATGGATCCAGACCGATCCCAAGCTCTCCAAACCTGAGGGGTGAGTGTTCATGGCCAGTGAACACAGAGGTGTGGTTCTTTACCTGCGCAGGTGATTCAGCACAGTCATATTTGCATATGTGTAGTAGAGGTAGTATGAATATGGTGGGTTGTCCTCCTCCGCCCAGTTGGCTGGGAGTGGACTGTCCAGGTTGAAGATGTGCTGCTCTGGTTTGGACTCATCATCCACGCTGTCAAAACCCACAACCTATGGGAGGTCCATACAACAACAGATCCATAAAACCCACTGACTTTTGGCCATATGGTGTGAATCAGCATAAACGTTATTCCACGGTGAAGAGAACGTACGTGCTGAAGGAAAAGGTGGAGCTCTGGGTGGCTGCCTGGGTTCACAGTAACCTCAAACAGAGGCATGAAGATATTTTCCAGCATCTCCTGGAAGTTAGACAGCTGTTTCTTTGTGTGGTAGACGTCACTTCAAAGGGAACATAAACATGTCTGTCGTGAGATAGTCGCGCATATGACACAGCTCCCATGTATACTACTTATGATAAAACTCCCACTCACAAGAGTCGTGGCACTTGCACCAGCCAGCGCACATTGTCCGAGTACACACGATGTTTGACAGCCCACTTGGCCAGTTTGTCCCACTCGTCTCTACATCGACCATAGATGGACAGCCTGAGCTCCACATTCTGGTACTTACTCTCCTCCAAGTCAGCCATAACCTCCTGAAAAAGCAAAGACTAGAAACCATCAGCAGAGGGCGCAAGAACTCACAGAGCGTATGCAAACAATTCTGGTAACAATTATGAAACTCTGGTAATCACCAATAGATCCATCTTCATACACAGTTATCTTTTCAAAAATTATATGGAAACAGACAGTTTCCTAAAATAAAATTACAAAAAAAATAAAAAATAAAATGAATTTAAAATGTATGAGCTATTATTGTAGATTTTAAAAAATTCTCCCACTTTATATGCCTCCACATTGGATTCTTAATTACTACTTGGTTACTGATGAGAAAAGACATAGAATAAATATAATGTCCTTTAAATGAACCCTAAATGAATGAGCACCTTGATGATGTGCCCAAAGTATTTCCCTTCAATATGGTTGTCAGTTTTGATGAAGATCTCTCTCAGGATAGACTCGCCGATGGGGTTGTATTTGGCGTTGAACTTGTCGAAGCGATGAAACGTGTTACGATCCTGCAAAGAGAAATGGAACAATGTGTCTTTGGTTTTCCAATCCTCCTGTCACGGCGAGTTACTGTCGGCCTTTTCAGTGGCGCGACTCACCGCGTGCATGTCCAAGGTGTCCACGCTCAGGTCAAAGGCTGTGAGGTTCATGCTCTCGAACACCTCCATGAGCGTCTGACCTTTTCCTCTCTCCACATGAACGATCTCTGTCGAATGCTTCTTCATGGCCCTCTTGATAAAACGCAGAAGGTGTTTCTGATTCATGCAGGCCGAGGCATGGATGTGTGTGTCCACCTGTAAAACAAACCACACCAGTCCAAAACTGTTTGATAAGTCACTCTGGTTCTGCTTTACGGAGGATCAATTTTCCTTCTTTATTTGGCTCAGTAGAAAGAAATGTTGAGCTCACCTTACGGATATTGTAGAAGTCTCGGTGTGGGACTTTCTTCTGGGCTGCCAGTTCCTTCATTTCGTTGAGCAGGATGTGCATTTGGAACTTGGAGCTCAGGTACTGCAGACGACGGTAGCAGAAGGACTTCCTGTGGCAGAGGGGGACAAACGGAAAACACACTTATAATCCAAGTGATATTTGACTTCGGCCATGTCAACACCAGGACTGTTTTATAACTTCTCAACCTCTGAAAAAGCAACCAATGGGTTTTATATAACATTTATAATAAAGATGAATTTAAGGGAAATTAAAATGCCATAACTAAAAAAGTCAGAGTTACTAAGTTGGATTTATTTGTCTTTTCTACAATGTATACCCAATTATTAATGGGATACTGATATGAACAGACTCATTGAATTCATCCAAAGTCCTTTAAATAACCAAATTATTAATCTATTTCCCAGTGTTTAAGGGGTTATTAATCCAGCACTCTATCTTTAGGTTATTTTCGTAGTTACATATTTTGGCTGCAGCTTCCCAAAAAATCAGATTTTGTAAAATTTCCCGAGCATCACCTTACAGTTTCAATGTAAGGAATATAAGTCAGATGTTTGTTTGTCATTTGAAATCACTTTGTAGAGGTTTTATATATTATGGAAACAAAAATTGAACTGAATCATAGGGAGAAGATAGTATTTTGAGTATCTATTGGCTTACACTGGTCCATTGATAATGAGGGCCATCATGACGTTCATGTCGGCGATGTACTCCTGCAGGTCTGGATACAGGAGGTCCAACTCTGTGCTCCTGATAGCAACATGAACAGTTATCACACAAACACACAAACTACATTCATCACCTGAGGCTTGAACAGGGGTTCTCAACCAGTGTTGGCCCATGGACCCTCTTCCTGACTCAGAGACAACATATGGCTTCTTATAAAGATTTTTGGCTCAGGTCTTTTTCTCCTGGCCTGTTCTTATTCGTTAGGTTTGCCAGCTTGGAAAATCCACTCTTACGGATGATGGAGTTGCCAAATTTTATTCAGATGGATTTCATTATTCTCAAACACGAAATGAAAACTAGCACAAGTACAACTAGTGTAAGTTATATCAATAAAAACAATATCATTTCTTTTACTGCTTCTGGCATTAAAATGACATCACTGAAGCCATTGTCTCGGACCACGTACAGTGTCTCCATGGACCATGGAACACCTGTTGAAAAAACCCTTGGCTTGGCCAGAGGATGAAGCATCTTTGCCCATTTGATTAAGTCAGAAATAAAGCTCTGCATCTCACTTTTCCATGATTATCCCTGAGGTGTACACGTGCATGACCCCGTTCACCATCTTGCAGCCATAACCCAAATCAGGGGGCATGCTGGCGGGGTCCTGGTTTTCATAGGGGTGAGTTTCAGAGACAGGTGGGTGCACGGTGGCATCTAAGGGAAGACCATAGGGAACATCACACCGTGTCACAGCTCAGACTGTGGAACGAGGAAGCAGCACGCATGCAGCTAATCTTATTTTCACAGCCTGTGTGTGATGACAGCATGGTCAGGGGTGTGTAGCAGATGGATTGTGAAATCAGTGGGTGTGCCCTGTTATCTCTTATAGTGTAAGAGTGCCGCACATGGTGCTGGACCTGACTCGTTTCCATTTTAAATTGCCTGCTCTTCTGCTTTCTGAGTGACCATGCCAGGAACAGAGTGAGCTGTGGTATTTTTGGTTACACATGCTTACATAATGGTTGTCGAGTGTTCAGCTAGTGAGGTACCAGCTAGCATTTGGCATGACTACCAATAATGGATAAAATACCTGAAAGTTACACTTGAGTAAAAGTGCAGATGTCTCATTTAAAACTGATTTAGTTACAAATAAAACTGACCCATCAGAAAACATAAGTATGTAAAAGTCATTTAGCTGTTTTGACTTTTTTTAAGATTGTGAACTATGTATTTTCTTCGGATATATAGTTAAATAAAAATATCAATTTGCACAAATATCTATACTACAGTAAAGTACAAAGTCTCCTATAACGTTAATCTGCTGTAGTGAAGTATCTGTCTGTGTGTCGTGTGGTCTTACTTTCAGTGCCTGTGGTCTCTGGAATGTCCTCCTCGTACATTTCCAAGTCCAGGGGTCTCTCACTGAGATCCTGCAGGTATCGAGCCGTGGTCCTGCAGAAGCTCTGCAGTGACAGCCCCATGTATTTCTGTCGGATGAACAGAGCTTTCACCACACATTTAGCAGCATCCAGCAGATCTGTGAAGGGAACCTAGGGAGAGGGGCAAATGGGAGGAAAAAGGCTGAAATTGTAACCATGCAGGTGTAAAACCACAAAAGAAAATCTGGGCAAAGTGTTTCAAGGAAAAAAACATTTGACTGACTATTTCTCCTGGTGTTACTGTGGTTGCAACGCTGACTCACCCCACATTTCTCCTCCCCGGATATAGCAACTCGCTGATACTCTCTTTCTCGAATCGGCTCCCTCTCCAGCAGATTAGAAGCTTGGGCCTGCTCTTTAATGTATCTAATCAAGAGAAGAATTCATTCATCTATTATTAAACAAGAAACACTGTTAAATGAATTTGCGAGAGCTTTTTTAAAGCTATGTCTTTTTAAAATCTCCATTAGATTTCCTTTTATTTTAGATGTGTTGGTTATCATTTTATCCAGAGTGCATCCTGATATATTTGGTATCTTTGACAACTTTGGGCCTCTCACTAGAATTTAAAATAAATCTTTACAAACATGAACCCCATTGTTGGTTCCTTCACAGTTGGACAGAAATCCTTACTCCAGATCTGAGGCGCTGTCTGTCTTCATGAACTCCTGCTTGGCTCGCAGGAGGATGTCAGGCTCAAACCTGTGGACAGAGGGTCAGTTGACTTTAGGCTCACCAGGAGAGGGTCAAACAGAGCCAGGTGGGTTCATACACTGACCATCCGTTTCCCATCTTACTTACTTGACATCCTGGCTGATCTGTCGCTCGAGGCGCTGGCGTCTCTCCTCCAGCTGTTCAATGGGGCTGTCCTCGGGAAATTCATAGGGGGCACTGCGCATCTCACTCTCTGCCAGGCTACGTGAGAACAGCTCCTTTGCACAGAAACACAAATACTACATTATTGCAAAGATCTACGCATGGAGGCTTAACTGTAATTATCTTTTTAATCAGATTATGTTTGAGCAGCCACCTCAGCAATCTCTTTGTACTTCCCGTCCATGGATGTACGCAGGTCAATGGACTGCTTCAGGGCCAAAGGGATCCCAGGCAGGGAATGCTGGGAAGTGAGGAGGTGGCGCGGCCCGCGGAGATCAACTAGAGATATGGAGCAGGAGAAAGAAGGGAAGAAAGGCATACAAGCCATGAATTTTTCCTCATTTTGAATTCCTGTCCTATTGCAAATTGAACTCTGACGTGAAGAACAGTTAGTTAAACAGCACAAAAAGGCCCCGTGTCTTATTTGGAATTGTTCGTTACCGCTTTGTTTTCTTGCTTGTTTTTAAGAACCACACAATTTCCTCAGTCTGGCTATCACTCTATTTTTATCAGGTTTGATTTTTAAAATAGGTCACAGAAACCACAGGCTTCCAGGGATCCTCCTACATTTGGTTAGATTCCAATTCCTAGTTGTACCAGTGTTAATGAAAATGTCCATATTATTTTGGTAACAGACTGTTTTACACGCTTAGTAGACAGAAATATGGACCCACTCAATAATGTCACGCAGCAATGATTTGGTTAATTCATTTCCCTGCAGAAAGTTTCTTATCAAATTACCACCACTGATTGCAGATTCTTGCTGTTCCTCTTGCAGTCTCTCCTTTTTGCAGAACAGTGTGGTATGAGCTCAGCGGCTGGCTGCCAGACACAATGGAGCATTCAGGTGGAAAGCCCATCAGCACATACGCCGGCTAATACCCTCCATTGTTGCCATTGCACGACTCAAGCTTATACAATCTGAGTTCTCATGGAAAGGCGAGAGGGGACTCTGAGTCTCTGAGAAAAGACGAAGCTGTACGGACGGATGGAGCAGACAGCTGATAAAGTTAATGTGGAAACGGAGAGGCAGAAGCCAGGCATTCATCATCAGAGAGAGCGAGATAGAGAGAGCAAGATAGAAAGAGACGGAGAGACAAGTTTGTGTGCAATGATCTTCATCTTTCCCTTGAAACCACCTGCCACTAAAATATTCATGATACTCCTAAATATTTCATCCACTGGGTGCTAGAATAGCTGTTGGCCTGCTGCAAGTGTTTATATGCAGAGTGTAAAACATACACATACACACACACACACACAATCTCTCATACACACGCAAAATAATGATTATGAAAATGTAAATAAGGGTCACCCTGATGTGCATATCACAAACCATATAAATTAAGATTAGGAAAAATGTATTGTTCATTTTAATATTTTATATTGTCTACACAATTACTATAATGTCCCTACATTGGCTTACAGAGAAGTTATTGCGTTGCCTGTTATTATTATCTTATTATTTTATTATTACTTCAACTTGCTGGCCTACATCGTGACAACTTGTGCGACTTTCTACTAAATGCATAACGATTAAATAACAGACACATTTGACACAATGTGTCGGGGTTTCCTCTTTGGGGACAACAAAGTAGACCAGGGAGGCTGATTAACCGAGACTCCATACACACTTTCATTGGAAGAGTAACAACACTCAGAGATGTAGACTGAAATATATAAAAAGAATAAGAGGTATAATCAATGTCCAGTCCACATCCTACATAACACCATCCACTCACTCGTCCTACTCCTCACTCGTCCTGCCAGTTTGCCTGCACCACAAGGGAGCAACAGGCTGCCAAAAGTATCTCAGCTCACCAAAATACATCCAGAGACATCGCAAGTTTTACAATATGATGCCTATGTTCATGTGAAAAGTGAGTTGGATTTTGACAAATATTCCTGTCATTTCTGACATACAAGATAGCTTTACTTGTTTCAGGAATGAGATCAATCATAAGAACTGAGAGCCACAAAGCTTATTTTCTCAAGAGGTGTAAAAAAAGCCCGTGCAGTGAAATTATTCTAAGATCTAGATCATCGTTTTAGACATGATGATCAGAGGCCTACAGCAGATCAAAGCACCAGAATCAAGAAAATGACACTTGATTCGACACTTGTGTGAGCCCTTCACCGTAAACCACAAACCTGCAGCTTTAAAAGCGTCACTTCAACTTTGTCATCCTGACACATGGTTTCCTAACAAAATGGGCAGAAATAAGATGCAACCTGTTTCAAAAGTACCTTTTCAAGTTTCATTGCTCGGAAAAACTTAAAGTTAAAAATGAAATTCTGTGACAAACTGCATTATGGCATCCACTGAAGTCAAACCACAGACATCAGAGTCAGTGACGGTGTTTGCTCCGTGTGATGTACTGACCAAGCTCTGATGGTTTCATGGCTGTCAGTTGGAGGCATATCAGCTTGTCCTGATATTAGCAGACAGTAGCGTGGAGGAAAAGATGCAACCAGCGGCAAAAACATCCCGGCCGGCCTGCGCTAAAGCTGAGCCTAGCGAAGCCTAGCGAGCCTGGAGCTAATACCCTAATGGGTTCTATCTTTGGATCAGTTGCATCTATGGTTACATAACAAATCATCCAGCTCGGTTGGAGAACACAACTCTCAGAAATTAAAGAAGTCGTGCTTCATTTAGACATCAGCTAGCTGAATAAATGTAACAGAAGACAAAGGAAGTCAACATGAGACAAACTGACAACACTTTGCTAATATCAGGTAAATATATTCATATATCTGGTAAAAACATTCTCTCAGCTTGATGAGACAAAGATGTTTACTGTATTTGTAATATTATAAAAAAGTATATCACCAGTATATCACCTGAAAGCATTACCAACCCTTAACCCTGCCTTGCTGAAATAATTACTGTACAGCATAAATACTCTTCTATTTTCACATTTTAAATTAATGACATGTGAAGCTCTGTTAGATATTGAGTGTGATAACATCACAATCCACCCATTCTACACAATGAGGACACAATGAGTGTCACATGTGTTTGTGGTTTGTGTCCGCCCTTTTATACGTTTTTACCATTGTGATGTATTTATTGTGGTTTCATGTATTCATTCTGGCTTTATGTAATTTCATATATTGTGAATCTGTGCTGAGAGAAGCCAGGGCTCCTGTATTTCATTACATTGTATTGTGCCCCCTTAGACTGCATATGACAAATAAACAAACCAACACAGCTAAACTAAACTAACTAACAAACATGACATTTTACTGATAATATGTACATTTACCAAAGAACAATTATAAAAGCAGGAAATGATAGTGAGTACATAATTTGAATATTTCTTACACCACTGCCCACAATGCAATGTGAGTGTAACAGATTCTGTCTTCTGGTAGCCCAAAGGCTACACAGAGACTTCACGTCTAATGCAAAAAATCGTTCAGTCCAATCATTCAACAAGCACCATTCCACGGCTCATCATTCAATACTCTGAACCTCCGAAAGAGGTCAAACTGTCTCAGCTTGCCAAGTGACATCCGCTGCATCCATATTTCAGCAGCAGTGTGTAGAGTTCAGACTCCAGCCCAGTCTCTCAGTGTCATCCTCAGACCGGATGGAGCAGCACAAAAAGCTCCTCAGGGACAAGTGGACAACGAGTGGAAAGTCATCCGAAACCCAGCAAGAGGACAAAGGTGAAATGACATTCTGTGGAATCAGTATCGTCCACATTGCTCAGAGACAAATGAGTCCCTCTCCTTCAATAATCATGGGAAAGGCAATTAAAACAGAACAACAAATGGGAACAATTATGAGAATGTTGAAAGTTACGACAGTTTCAATCAAACAGCTGCCACATCACCAATCGCTGTACAGCTTTTCTCCAACGTCTTACAGTTCAACAGCAGCACAGCACGGCTCACATGTGACAGAGCTGCGAAATACAGAATGAATACAAGAAGTGCAAGCTATAACAGCAGTCATAGCTGTCATAGCTGTCTAACAGCAGTCATAGCTGTCATAGCTGTCTAACAGCAGTCATAGGCTGGGATTAACAGGCTTGGATTGAAAATGATGAGATAAGATGAAGCACAGAAGTCTCAGGACAATCAAACGTTACAGTTTAACAATGCAAATGCCACCGCGGAGTCTCCAGCTGTCTTGTGGAAAGGGCATATTTCACCCCCAAACACTCACACGTTTCTCAAACTCACATGTTCCAGTTCGCGTAGGCGCATGTTTTTCTTATTTCACATTTCCCTCACGCTTGAGTCTTGCCCTACTAGAAGGTCTAGCCGTCCATGAGACATTAGAAACATTCCCCTGGTCAGCTCGTTGTCTGTCTTATCACTAGTTCACCTTGGATGTTATGACATCAGACAATGGGAGTAAAGCAGCGACTTAAACAGCCTGAAGTAACAGTGAACTATTGTTTTCAGAGGGGCGTCTGTGCGTGACTTTTTAGTAAACCTTGGAATGCATTAGGGAAATAGGAGAAATGGAGGAATGGCAGAATATTTCTTTACAAATGAAACAAAATTAGATGTATTTCAAAAACTCATGTAAAAGTTCAGCTGGAGACACAGCAAAGACAAAGACTCAAAATCTAAAATATCAGATGAGTTAAACGTTTCATGCTGAAAATAGCAGTACTGGTAATAGTGTTAGTAGTAGCTGTAGTACTATTGAGAATACGGAAAATGCATTTTCATTTGAAATCCCAATAGTTTTGATTCCCAAATGGTAAAAAAAATCATTTCACTTTTTTTTTTTTACATTAAAACACTCTCAAATCCAGATTAATTTAGTTTTCTCCAATTATTCAATTATCACTTTAAGATTGAAAACATTATGAAATATTTATCAAAGTCAAAATACCAATATTGATGCAGTTGTTAGAATTTTAGCAATGTCCAATCCTACAAAGACACCCCTCATTATCAGTCCCTGTCCAAGTGAACAAGTGAAGCTCTCTATTTCAATCAGATCCCACGACTGCAGACAACTTAGTCAGCAAAATCTATTCATCTGCTCTCCTTCCTGGTGCACAGTTTTGTCTTCACACCATCACCAGAGAGCTCGTTAGTGGGGCAGGCAATGACCACAGACCATCCTCTGCACAATGAAGACAGTAGTGCTCAGGGCTGTTACACAAAGAAGCCGAGGCACAGGGGAAGATTTATTTTGTTTTGGGATGAGAGAGAGAGAGAGAGGGAGAGAGCATGTCAAACAGCTAATGGCCCAGGATGGCGTCTGTTGTTGTTCTTACCTGATTGGCTAACGTGATGGAGGGAGGGATGGAGAGAGATAGAGAGAAGGAAACAAGAGAGCAAAACCTCTCACACTTAAATGACAAAGCACATACATTTACCTTCACACAAACACACACACAGAGGCTTGAAAAGTAAAGGCATCATCTTGACTATTTCCCTTCATGTGTCCCTGTTATACATACACAAAGCTGGTCCAGTAGATCCATGTATCCCCCTCACATCCTCCCAGTGTGTGACCCCCCTCTGTCTGCCTCCTGGATCAGGCCAGCTGTCGCTGCTCTAGCAGCCTCTGGAGCCGATCCTCCTCATTTAAATTCCTCTGACATCTATGTGGAATGTACCACAGAAGCCAGAGGAGTAGGGGGAACCTTTTACATCACCAGTGGATGAGGATCCTCCACAGTCCTCCGCACCCCCTCCGGTCTACTCTTACTCCTCGCTATGTTTTGATAAAGGGACCATGTGTTTAGGATGTTTGTGTCTGAACACATGTGAGTGAATGTGTGTCTGTGTTAATAAAATAGCGCTGTCTCAGATGTTGTGGTCTGAGGGAGATGATGTCAAATAAATGAGAGCATCCCTGCATCTCCTCTCACAGGAAGGAATTAAAGGGCCAACACCTTGTCTCCAATAGGGCTGCAACAAATACAGAAATCTCTTGGCTTTGGTTGGGATATTAATGCAACACTTTATATGCTGTACCACTGATGCAGGGCAGCGTGCAAAACAGTCCGTCTGCGATCAGGTCTTTCTGCTTATCACCATTTTGCACTAAATGTAAATTTACTTTGGATAAGAGCATCAGGCTGCATGACTGAATTGTGAAATGTTCATGTTTCCTGTTACTGAATAAAGTGGATTTCAAGATGAGTCATATTGACTTAAATCAACTCTGTTTAGACTCATTTCAAAATGTGGTAAAAAAAGCTATTCAGCTCATTCAGTATTATCATGCCTTGCTCAATAGTTAAATACGGTCTCGGGGTCAACTTAAGTCAACTCTGTTAAGCTCAGACCTAACGAATGATGTTTTATTTGTATCTGGTATCTGATCCAAGTGTACTCTAGGTGCACTTTTTTACTCTACTCTCCATGCGGGGTGTTTAATTTTATATGATGGTACCTCTTCCAAGGCCAAATGCCATAAAAATGATGATTTTTTTAAAGAAGGCTGTAAAATGACCTACTGCTAGTATATCATGGGATAAATATTCTACCAAGATGTACTGGAAAAGTTCCAGATCAATACGAACATGTAATGAATTAAAATGTAAAATCGGTTCAAAACTTTTGACCAAGATGACGAGAAGATGAATACTGTCAACACTTCACTAAGTTTCTATACATTCTGAATTTTAAAACATTTCTCTGAGTCTGTAAAGTAAATGTAATGTGAATGGAAAGCATCAAAAACATTCTGAGCCTCTACAATGATTTACCAAGTCAAGTCAAGTAAAGTTTACTTGTGCCAAAATCACATCAAATGTCTAAAAGGTCCACATAACAAATGGTTATGCTCTCCAGGCAGACAAGCAAAAACTCTTGAACAAGCTCAAACAGCCAGGTGTGCAATGGAGGCATTATGTCGGGGGAGTGAATTGCACAGAGGAGATTGAGAGTATCAGTTTATAAGGTTCATCTGTGTGACCACCCAAGGACAGTTTCCCTGTGATAAATGCTTCAGCTTTAAAGCTTATTGTGTGTAATTTAATTTCTGGGTCAGATATGATTTGATTAAACTGTGTTACCTTCAGGTGCAGCGGTTGGTGGACTGCATTATACTGAGGGATAACACCCCAATAAATTGCTTTATGATCAAATCAGTATGTATTCAGTCAGTGAGTGATATTTTTAATGAGCTTTTGTTCAACTGGAACAACCCAGTTTCAAACTAAAAATAAAACACAGGCTGACTACAACCAAATGACTACTGTACCGCTGACATTTAAATTGTTTTTTCTTTCTTTTTCCTTTATTAATTTATTTATTTTTATTCAATCAAAGCACTCGAAGCCCAAAATTGCTTTCAAACAGGCTAATCAAATCGCTGTGGCCATTAGAGGAGAACAACAAACAAGATTACTGCTCATCAATCTACATTTACTCAGACCAGGCTCCCTCTAATGGACAAATGGTGAATCACAGTCATAACACACACAACAACCTCATAAAGTAAAAGCAAGATTACAGACGAAAAATATGAATAATATGTTGTCATGACCGGTACCTTTTGGTCTTTCTTCTATGATGAATGTAGAACACAACAATCCATCCAAAGCTCAACATGTATGCAGCGACTAATATGGTCGCAGTATGTCTAAGCAGCATAAAAAGCTGGACACACCCGGGACAATAAATACCTATGTGTCACTAAACACAAAGACAAAACTACACACAGCACGTCATAGATGGACATGAGCATTATCCGGCTTACAGTATGTATGTGGTTGTGTTGGGCAACTGAAGGGTGGGAGTCCCAAGGCTTCATCAATCATTAGTTATCGTTAAAGCTTTAGGGAGTGACGGTTTAACGGTTAACCTTCAGGGTCACTATCCTGTAAAAGACCCCGACAATGCAGGTGTAATCATCATGAGTCAAGTACAGAGGTCGACTGTGGATCGGGATAAAGGCCACCGTGAATAGATGGGCATGAGATTGTTATGTGACAGGTTTGATTCCCTAAAAATAAGAGTGATCACGTGCTGACTGAAGCTACTTTCAGACTACTTTGCACTAAAAGTTAAGGCTTTGTGCATAGTGCTGAAGCAATTAATACATAAATAATTACAGCATTAATTGACAACAATATTATTAATCAAACAGTCCTTTTAAGCTAAGATCTGTATCCAATGTTTGTGAGGATAGAAATGAGCTTAAAGTTACCGTAACTTAAGGGACTTTGGATTAATCTAAGGGGCCTTCTGCCCTGACTACCCCATTAACAACTGAGTATACCACATAGAAAAGGTATACAAAATCTCAAACTCACAATGTTGTGATAAAAAAAAAAAAATCTTAAGATCCATTAGCGTAACCCTTACTTTCATTTTAATGTCCCTTAAAATTTTCTTTCTAGAGGTATTGTTTCATACTAATTTCTCAAGAATGGATCCTGATGCATTGGTATCTTTGGAAATTTGGGGCTTATCCATAGAATTTAAATTCAAACTATAAGAAGACAGATCTATTGGTGGTTACATCAGAGTTTAAGAGGTTAAAGTGGTATTTTTAATCCATTTATTCTGACAAAGCAGTCTAAAAACATTTCTGTGTGCTTTGAGAATTTATGATGCATGTTATACACAAAAGACTCACTTCTTCTACGTCTGAACAATGCTGGAATAAAAGCCAAGAAGAGAACTTTGTTGTTGCATAACCCTCCAGAATCTAATGAATTCTATTAAGCGTGGAAGAAACAAAGCAAGGCCTCGATAGCTCAAAATGCAGTTTGTGAGTGTGAAGGATGTGATAAAAATGGATCACATAATCTGGTATGATATAATTTGCCAGAATCAAGTAGGATTTTCAAGATTCTATACTGCTAGTAGCAGTAATACTATCTCATTCTCAGATTATGAAACTCATTTCCAGAAAATTCCTGAAACATGGGTTGAAATAATTTCATGTTTTTACTCTTGCTTGAAGAAAATATGACATTCTGAACATTTTTGGCAAGTCTCTCTAATGTGCACCAAAAGGATGTTATTACAGCTTTAAGGTTTGACCAAAATAAGTTTTTAAGGTGTGAATTTGGTAAAAACTGTTTTTGCAGATACACCAAAAGACCAATATTGGTATATTACTTTATATCTCCCAAAAAGCTTTTTAATGGATAGAATCCTATAAAATATCTACAGCCTCATGTGCAAATGACGTAAATGACGTTTTCAATTCTAGACATTTATTCAGTTCAACAAGGAAAATTGTTACACAGCAAGGAGGCAAACTAATGTCTGAAAATCTGACCCACAGCTTCACAGGTGATTCACCCAATGCTCAACCCAGGAACCCTGTAATAAAGCACTAAATAAGGGTCTAACTACGCCTCAGTCCTGCAGATAATAACAGCAAAAGAGGACAAAAATGCCACCAACAGAGTGTTATTGGGTAAGGGGTCACTAACCTTGGAGAAGAAGAATCAATCATTCTTGATTAAATACTACAGTACTAAAAACCAAGACTGCAACAGAAAGGTCATGTGTCCTCTGACTGACAGGGAAATTATTAGAATGGATGGAAGGCTGAAGCTCCAGCTGGTAACTAACAGTTAGGACAATCATTGAGCACATTCATGAAATGGAAGTGTCAGCCGATTCTTAATGGATGACTTTATGACAAGATACAAGAATAGAAGCTCTTGCAGAAAGATTCTATGAGGATTTTAAGATGTGACACCAGCAATTATAGAGGTAGTCCCTCCAGCATCATCAAATCATCAACGGTCAATCTTCGTCTGTAGTTAGATAGGGTCTGACTGCGTAACACAAGCAGTGTTTCGGAAACTCCAAAGAGGATGAGTCACCTAATGTCATCTTAGATTACTGGGCATGCTTTCAGAAACATAAAACATGATTTGATGTGATTTAAGGGAGACGTTCTAAATCAAAGCCAAGCGGCTTCAGACAGAGCCTGCCGTCTGCTTTTCCTCAAGATCGAACAAAATGTCGACCTTTTTCAAAAACAAGAGCCAAAGATTGACCGTCATCATCCCAGCAACAATCTCTCCCTGCCTGAGAGGATCATTAGGGGGAGCAGCCTGATCAGACGGGAGTGCTCAGCAAAACCATCAATTTAGTTCTAATTTGTGCTAGTTTTGGTCCGTCTGTATTCATGCAAACTAAGAATCTCACTGGGCAAAACTGCTGCATGCACAATAAAGCTCTTCAATCTGGAAATATATATCCAGATTTCAGTATAAATCATCAAATAAAGACTATTTTCTTGAGAGAAATCCAGCAATCATTCTGATTGTATCTGGTGCTGAAACTCATTTGTTTTTCCCCCGTGGTATAATGTCACTGTGTTCCACTTAGCATTTGATGTATCGGCTGCAGGCCGCCCATCTCCCCGTTTCATCAGACATGATGGTTGTCAGTGTTTACACAATATTATCATGGGATAAATGAACCTTTGAATGTGAAATGTCTTTGAGGTGAGGCTGCTAAATGATTCATCATGCTCGTTCTCCGCTTTTGCAGTTTGAATGAAAAGCTGATCAGTGTGTGTGTGTGTGTGTGTGTGTGTGTGTGTGTACAGCGGTGTGGAGGCTAATCCCCTTATTCAGCAAAGAGCAAGTCATGAGGTACTTCAGAAACTTGCATAATCTATATTCTCAGGCAAAATTCAGCAGAAGGAGACAGCCAGCATCATTCTGCAGAGATATATTAAATATCCACGATCAATATGAATATCAAAATTAAATAACAACAGAGTACAATTTTTTGCTGTTTTGGTTTCATAAATAACATTTCATGCAGCACTGACAGATTCAGCTGCAGCCATTGTAACATTATTTTATATTCATGGAGCCAAATTTAAGAAATTTATATTAGAGAAAAAAGACAAATTCAAATTCAAATTGAGAATTACAATAATACAAAGAAAAGCAGGAATTCTCAAAAGATTATGTCAAAAAAATAATTATGGTGATTATTGAGATTATCTGAAGAAAATCATCATTAAGTGTTGAAAAAAATGAAATATGGAAAGTGGATTTGATGGTTTACACAGGCTTAGGAAGAGAAATTTGTGATGGTTCTCAATGCTGAGGCTTGGACACAAATGGAAACCATGACTAAGGCCCACTAGAGAGTGAGAGTGAGTGATGACTGCAGAGTCCAAAAAGAGGAGAAAGAGGAGCAGCAGCAGGCAGAGAACGAATGCTTCTTTTATCCAGGACCTGCAAAACCTGGAGACCCAGCAGACGCTCGCTGTCCAGAACAAGTCCAAGGAACAGACATGGAGGAAGATCAGATCATGATTTTGGTATCACTTGAACCTAATACTAATATGCCCGCATAGAGTGACTGTCATAATAATTATCATTATTCATACAGCAACCAGTATCACAACAACTGATGTTTTTGTTGATACTCTGCAGTGTTTGTGTGTCTCTCTGAGGGCTTAATGATTTGAACAAATACAAACATAATACTGTGCATGGTCTACATCAAACGGAGCAGACCACAAATTCTCCTCAGGAGTCCCACTGTTATAGACGATTGTTGACTTTAGTGAGAACCCTGGGAGACAATCACTCTGCTCATTCAGGACAGAGCACTGATACAGGATGTGCAGGAAGACATTTCACAGCTGTTCCAGCCCCGGTTTCATATTCCAGTGCGAGAATGATCCTATCCAAGGAAAATATTACAATGGATTAAGGAGAAAACAATTGTTTGTTTTTAGGTTTTAGACAACAGACTCTGTTTTTAAACTTCTTTGTATCTTCAAATGACAGCCAGATGTTTTCCTCCTCTTATGCTGTAGAGCCATCTGTAAATATATAAGGACGTTTTATTTCTAAAAGTGATCTTATTGCAACCTGATGAATTTGATGAATCTGATACCCATCTACAAATGAGTCTGTATCTTAAAATTTGACAGACTGAAGCAGATTGTTGCACCGCAATCAAAAAAATGAACAAAACAGAGCTGATTCTGATATGACGCCGACCTATTTTCTAGGGCTCTTTCACACTTCTGTTCTGTAAGCAGTGCACCCACAGGTTTCATCTGCACTGCTGCTTTTACATACCTGCTTCCCAAATCCTCTTTCAAACACCTTAAACTCTCACTTTTAAAGTTGCACTGCAGGTATGAAGATGAACAGGACAAATTTGATTGATAATTAGACTTTTCCTGCAGTTTAAAAGCTAATGTTTGATAGTGGCTACAATAAATTTGATTTGGTCAACTGTTTTCCTTGTTTCCTCTGCAGCTCAGGCTGTTTATGTGACATGATTTCTTCTTCCAGGACCCACAGACTGAACACTCTGTGTTCTTACCTGTGCTGGCTGTGTACTGTAGGCTGCCCCGCTTCCTGAATGGGGAGTGGGTCTTGTTTTTGGCCCCAGCTGGTCCAGGGGCCATGTTAGAGGAGGATGATGAAGAGGAAGAAGAGGAGGACATGTTCCCAGCTTGTGCGCTTCCACTCAGCTTGGACAGGAAAAGGAGAAGCTACGTGAGTCACACCGACAGACTGAGAGAGGAAGAAGAAGAGTAGGAGGAGAGAAAACAAGAGAGGATGCTGTGAGCTCGATGGTGTGTGGTTGCAGAGTGGTGTGTGTGTTTGAGAATGTGTGAGTGTGGTACGTGCCTTTAAGCAGGGATCTCCAGACTGGTTGGTCCAACGTAAGGCTGCAGAGCATCCCTCTGCAGCGAAACAGGCCCCGCCCCCCTAAAACACTCCCACACTGCATGAGTTGCAGTGTTGAATGATGATGCGTGTGTGAGAGAGAGAGAGAGAGAGAGAGAGTGATGTGAGGCTTGGTTGCCCCTTGCCACACACATGCACACACACACCGAGCACAAACCATACACATGAGACCGCAACTCTCCTCTGCACTGTTGCCATGGTAACATAAAACCCTGGTGGGGAGTCAACAGGGACAAAAGTTGCGCTCACAGTGCCTTCAACAATGTAGTAACAAAAATGTCAAGTGCGTGATGTGTCAATGGAAGGTTCATAGAATACATTAACACAGAGGCAAAGACAAAAATGAAAGCTGAAAAAGATCGATGGAGAAAACTGCCCAAAAATTATCAAATTACTACCTTTTAAAGAATGTTTATGTCTATAAATGAACCTCAAATCTACTTTTTACACAAGTAAAACAAACTTTTACGTTTGGCTAACAAAAAAAATATTCATTCATTATTTTTATTTCATTCTTTCTTCTAGTGCAGCAATGTGGCTTAAGTCGAAACAATGTAGCTCAAATTCTTAAAACAAACGACTATCAGGGGTCAAAAGTCATTTTTGCCAAGCGGGTAAACAACAAACAATTGTTAAAATTTAATTAATAGCCAAAAATAACTTGATTGCTTGGATTCTTGAATTGCAGTAATAGTTACTATTATAGTTATTAGGGATATTAAAGTGAAACCTCTCAGACCAGACCAAACACCAACTGAGACAGAAACATTAGGGAGTGGATACACAAAAAAGCAAACAGAGAGAGAATTAGTGACAAACCACCGAAGGATGTGATCCTTGATGATATAGTACATGCGATGAATTTTAATTAAAATTAGATTCAATGACAATGAAACATTTTCCATCCTCTTTCATGTGTAATTACCTGATTAAAAAAACATCATGATGAATTAATTGAAAATGTGATCTATGTGTCATTTTAGTTTCTTCTGCCTTTTCTGTGCTTTTTCTTTTCCATCATCCATCCTCTTGTGGGTGGATCTGTGTTAAATACATCAATGTCTCTAGCATATTTATTTTTATCATTTAATTATTGGAACTTTTATCCCTTGTAAGCCTGTGGGTGGAGAGACAGAGATGAGAGGAGTGAGGCAAGCGGCGAAAAATTTGTGGGAGAGCAGCATGAGGGAAAATAAAAATAATGAACAACAAAGGGAAGAGAAAAGACTCCAAATAAGCATTCAAATATGGTCACAGCAGCGATTTGTGAGCTATTAAAGACAACATAACAACAGGGGTAATTTACTAATAAAATGAAGTTTGTAAACCATAGATAGATAGATAGATAGATAGATAGATAGATAGATGGATGGATGGATAGATAGATAGATAGATAGATAGATAGATAGATAGATAGATAGATAGATAGACAGATAGATAGACAGATAGATAGACAGATAGATAGATAGATAGATAGATAGATAGATAGATAGATAGATAGATAGATAGATAGATAGATAGATAGATAGATTCTACAAGACTGTCTACACTGTGGATCTATTGCCCTCTAGTGGTAAGTAGGGAGAAATGGATAAACTATAAACCAACATCAACCCACTCTGCAGTCTGTGAATAATAGGGGTCGTAGCCACAGTGGCTTCATTAAAACAGAAAAAGAAATCACACAAAAATTATACCATGCTTACAAAAAACGAAATAGATTAAAATTAAAGTCCTGAAAGACACATGTATTTAAATGCCTTAAGAGAAATATCTATATGTAAGATTTGACCAAGCATTCTGAAAATCAGTCCATAACCTTTTCTTTCTTTCCTTCTTCTTCTTTTTTTGTTCTTTTGGAAATCTTTCTTAAAAACAAACACAGATGAAAACACAACTATTTGTACTTGTACTGGGGGAATACTTCAAAGGACATAATAATGTAACTCTGTGAAAGACAAACCACAGGAAAACCCTGCATGGTCAAAAAAAGCAGACAATCGCCAGCATGCAGATTTCCTGTGTTTTCACAGGCGGATGGACGAACTGTGTGCTCTGTTTCACTAAGGGTGTTGGTGTAAAGCTGAGTGGAACGGACTGAGCTGCAGGTGCGTCAGACTGGGGACTGCAGACTGTAGCATCTTTAACTGATCAACTGTGTCCAGTTAAAACGTCACCCTCAGTACTCTCCTGTCCTGTACACTCTGACCTCTTAATCTGTTTGCGGTTAATCCCTCTTCACCTGCATGAACATATACACTGACCTTGACAGCCACTTCCTGAAGCCGTCTATGTACATCACCCTGAACAGATCGTCAATCATCAGGTTTAACACACATAAAGACAAGCTCACACTCATTCACACTGAGGAGGGCAAATTCATCAAATGGGTCATTTTTTAAGGCGTGGAGTTAAAAAGAGACTTTTCCAACGCAGGATTCTTTGCTGTTAAATGTATAATACAGCAATGGATCGATGATTCAGTAATGGGATCACATGGCCAAAGTTAATTTACAGGAAAGGACTGTACAACTGATATGAAAGCATGCAAATCCCCCAGAGTGGAGACACCATTTCTAACAATTTTGCATTTTTTTATTGCTTTATTTTATTTATTGCTGTTTCTACACTATTTTGGATTATCATGTATGAACAAAATAATAATTTTTACTTGGGTCAACCCTTTTACTATCTATGTACGTTTAACTGGTTGGGATGTGCATTTACACATCTGCATTCAATCTGTAAATAATTCCAGAAAAAAAGCACCTAACCATCTTTCATTCTCTCCCATTCACAGCCTGCAGAAAGCAACCATGCAGTGTTAAGCTGCTGCCTCTCTGGCTGAGCTGAGGCATTCTGGGTAATCTCGTCAACAGATCAGAGATGCAGGGCCTGAGCGTAAAGCAGGGCTACGCCATCCACGGCCTAATGGGATTGACCAGTGTCAATCAATGCACTGCCATGATTAACCTGCTTGGAAGAGTTTGGGGATTTGGACCTGACGAAAACTGCTGCAGGCAATTCGATCAACATGCTGAGCGCCCATTTGTCAGGGGAAAGTGCTGCTTTTGGCACAAAACATGCAAAGCTTAGATCAGTGAATAATTCACTGGACATTGTAAACATGAATGCCCCCTCTATTCATAACTGCTTAAATATACTTATATACTCTTTTACAGTGTTTCAGTGTGTTTGATGTTTGTGCTGTGATGTCATGTTTATGTTTTGCTTTTACTGTCATGTATTGTTGTTACATTTGGACTAATTTCATTGTTTTGTTATTACTTTATCTTATCTTGTACAACACTTTAAATGTGCTGTATAAACAAACTTTACTTTAGAAGTACCTTTTTCATCAGTTGCTGGTAAATTAATTGACAACTGAGTATACTTTCCAGCATACCTTGCGGTGTTTTGGATAGATAAAATTCAATATTCCGTAGCTACAAAAAATGTAAGATTTTAAAATTCCACAGGAATACCACAGGTGGAAGCAAAGCATAAGTATGAAATGAGGAATGCTGCTACACTGGAGATTGATCACACACCCTAATTCAACTAGGAGAGATAACACAGACCAAAAATAAATTAAAAAAGTAAAAAGCCAACATTTACATAATAAAACTTTTGAACTTTCCAGCAGTAAAGGAAGACATTTATTGTTTAATTTTTTTCTGTAAATTATTTCCTCCATCTGTTCGTGCTAAATTGCGCCATCTAGAGTATGGAGACGGTAGTAAAATTTGTTTTTCCTGTATTAAGGATTCTCTCTGTCAACTTGGGGACACATTTATAAGTTAACAAAAAAAATGAAATGTGATTCTGTGTGACATACTGTGTGTGCTTTTGATTAGGTTACTTGTTTATTTTATTTTTATTTTGGATGTTTGTTCTCTCATGACTCTATGTAACATCAATCAATGTGTGCTTAGGGGTGTTTTGAGCATTTATTCTGCTCTTTTAAAATTTGGAACTCAACACAGGTTTAAATGACATTGCGCAATAAAATAAGCAAAAAAATAGCAAAAAAATAAAATTAAACTGAAAAACAGAATGATCCATTTTTGAAAATTTACTCAAAGCAGATTGAAGCAGCAGAAACCTCTTAATCCTGTTTTTATCCTTTTGTACATCCCTGTGATACTTTTTGTGTATTTGCTGTGTATTTCCACGTGTCACTCTCCTGTCACTCTTTTTCAGCTGTGTGTCAATCCTATAGAAACCTGCTGAGCCTATTTGACCCTGACGTCACTCAACAAGATCTGTCGCTGTCTGGCTGGATGAAGAACATTAAACCACTAAACCTGCTGCACCTACTGGAGATTTAGGAACAGTTCCATGTAATAATATAATAAAGGTTAAATCACGTTTCTGACGTGATCCATATAATACATGGCTGCCTGCACCTCATCACAGCTGCTGGTTTTGACTTGACTACAGCTGTTGTCTTCTTACCAGTAAATACACACAGACTCACACACTCACAATTGAGATTGGCTGACATTGGTCATTATGCAATTGATGACCCGGTGTAATCACAAACTTTAAAAAATCTATTACACAAATTAATCAACAGATTAGAAAACAATTCAGCTTTAATTTAAACAACAAACGTAGTATTGATAGAGATGATACGAGATGATACTGACTAGCACAAAAAAAACCAAACAGCTAAAAAGCATGCAGACAACTTATTATGGAACAAACTAAGATGATAAAACGCAGTTACACTCTGATTGACAGGATGAAATTGGCTGTTATAAAATTAAAGGCTTATTAATGAAGTTAATGATATTTTATTGAAGCAACCACATAAAATCTGTTACTTCTGCTCCTTTATCTGTTCTTTACACTGATTGAAAAACATCACTTAATGTAAGAATTATTTTTGCAAGGTGACCCCACTTCTTCCAAATCAAGGAAATTCTATATAAAGGGGTATAGATTATGATAGTATAAAATATTTTACATTTAACAAATACATAAATTATTTTTTTATTAATTTCTTTTGACATTTCTGCTTGATTGTGATAGTTACAGTAGAGGGACAGACAGGATGGACTTGGCAGAGAGAAGGGATGACATGCAACAAAAGGTAAAGGCTGGACTCAAACCAGTGCCACGGCGTTACATGTATGCACTCTTAAACAATGAGCCTTCGGGGCGATCCCTAGTTTCTAT
The DNA here is from genome assembly GCA_900303265.1 of Brotula barbata. Taxonomy (NCBI): domain Eukaryota; kingdom Metazoa; phylum Chordata; class Actinopteri; order Ophidiiformes; family Ophidiidae; genus Brotula; species Brotula barbata. The sequence goes on along the minus strand of OMNV01029232.1, from coordinate 44,413 downwards.
TTTGACATTTATTATATCACAAACTACATTTGTGATGAGAACGTTTGCACAAAACCATATTTTTTTTGAGCTTGCAAGAACAGAGCAATTTTGTTTCTGCTTGGTGTTAAATGTTGAGAATCGTAACTTGTGCCAGATTATTCATTCATTCATTCATTCATTCATTCATTCATTCATTCATTCATTTATCTTGGATATGAGGCTATGCAATATTATTTTATGATCAACAGTATCAAAGGCTTTAAAAAGCTCAGTAAGCAAAGCTGCACAGTGAAGACTGTTATTCAAAGACTCAATAAAATTGTTTACTCCTTTGGAGGCTGCTGTCCGTATTACAGGGATAATATTAGACTATAAGGAAAGAACACAGAAAACAAATGAGAATAACCCATATATAAAAAATAAAAAATGATAAAAAGTGAAAGACTTCATTTTACGACAAAGTATCATGTGGTAGGGCCATCTGGGCCATCATAAGGCCATCTGAAATCCCGAAAATGAAACTTAAATCAGCTTTTGCTATCTGCTGTCCTCTGACAGAATTCATTGACCAAAATACAGCAACCTGCGCTGTGACTTAGCAGGTAATTACAGCACCTCATCATGTGTTAGACCTTACGCAACAAAACGCTCTGACCCGCAGGGTGGTGTGTTCCAGGCCCACTGACCTGCAGCCATACAGCCTCATCGCCAAGCTGCACCAAGATCCAACACGTTATAACAGAACACAATGGCAACAAACGAGAAAACCCGTTGAACATACGTTTGCAGCCCACTCTGATGATGTAAACACACTTAGGTCATATCAGCTGTGAGACCCCCAGTAAAGACCACAGAGCAGTGAGTGTTGCTTTTTTTAGGAGGTAACACACCACCTGGGACTTAACCGTCTTAACTAAAGTAGTTTATGAGACCTTAATGCCTCCCCCACAGCTTCATCCATGTGCCACCGACATACAGAGAGAACAGAACTGACCAAGGCAGGAGATGTGTTGATTTTTGGTGTTTGGCTGCAGTATCACACACACACAGATACTATACACAATGACACCTACACAAATACACAACACGTGAATAAATACACACATATTCTGTGTGTATATTGGAGCCCACAGGCTCAGTGCAACATCCCAGATATATAAGTACACCATGACACCATGAACACCAAGTATGTGTGTGTGTGTTTATTTCCCCCTTTGTGCATCATCCACTATTGCCCTTATTAGAGTAATTGGATTGGCTGACCAATCAGGAAGAGGTAACTCCTTACACAAAGGCCTAATCTTCTGCAGCTACTGTGTCGCCAAAATTGATTTGATCCCTGAGAGGTTCCTGTCTGATCCAGAGGCCAAGGAAGCCAAGTAGGCTCAAGCGCCTCCCTCACAATCCCCTTCCGCTCAGAAATCGCCTTTCAGCACGATTAGTGCTGTGCCCAGATTCTCGGCAGCCGCTCACACAGAACCGTCAAAATTTCTATCATCGAGGACCTTGATTTCGCGGAGGAAGAAATCATGGGTGCAGGAGCCAGCGCCGAGGACAAAAAATCCAAGGAGTTGGAAAAGCAACTCCAGGAGGATGCTGATAAAGATGCAAAAACAGTCAAGTTATTACTGCTTGGTAAGTTGACCGAGGGGAACTTTGGTAGTTTTGGTGGCACCGACTGAAGTGATGATAGACTTTAATTCATCACGTTTCTATATTTGACTCATCTGACTTAACAACTTTTGGACTCAGGTGCAACAAAACTTTCCACAACGTTTGTCATCTGCAGTATTTAACCGCCAAAATTGCACAGGTGGTGCTAAAGGATGAAAACACTAAAATGGATCACCAACAACTCGGTTCCGTGGAAATGATGCAGTCAGCATTCCACAGATCGAATTAATTCAATCTGTTATCAGATTATTTTGATTTCTGTAGAAGAAAGTATTCATCTATTAATACTATTCTAATATATGTGTCACTCTAGTTTGTGGGCTGTTTTACTGCAGATTGTGGACACGATGCTAAACTGACACATCTGTCCACAGCTCTGATATCAGACATACCAGGACGATTTACAAGTGGAGAGACTGTGTCTGGATAAAACTCAATGTTTGATCCCTTATTATGTTTGTTCCATTATTTTATCAGAGAAATGGTGGAGGATTATTTTATTGCACGCAACAATGAAGGAGAATTAGAGATAAAAAATTACAGGAGAGAATACGGAGGAGATAACAGTGATCTGAGACTACAGCAGAAAGCAGGTTCACAATTTGCAACAGTGAAATTGTGATTTGCGTTCAAAGAGGTAAACGTTAATAACTGATATTTGTATATTATCACAGAGTACCTAAAATTGTCCACATAGACATGTTGTACTTGTTTTTTAATGTGTAAAGAGCTCAATTTTAAAATAGTGTTAGGCTATGACAATGGCAAATTTTATAATTCAAGTTGAAAGATATACAATCTTCTGTGCCACTGACAGTAAACGGTGACTTTTTAGTTGAAATGGAAGGACGTTAGTACTTAAAAGATCACAGCCTTTGCTCTAAACCAAAGTGAAAAGCCAATCCTATTAGTTAACTGGTTTAATCCAGATCTACCTGGTGAGTCTCCTAGTAGATCCCCCAGCTCATAAATATACATACAGCATTAAAGTAGTAAAGGAAAATCAGTCTAAACTTTATAACAGCAGCTCATATTCTATATTAACGTTAGCCCAGTCCCTGTGTTTATTCAGACTGTAGTTATTGTTAACAATTCAATACATTAGCCTCCCAATTGTTGGGCCCATCTACCTAAACACTAATGAAATGCCCAGTTATTAAAAATAGCAACAGTATCAAGGTGCATTCTGGAGGTCAAATGATATTCATCATCATAAATGAAGAAAAATGTAAGGAAAATTAAATTCAATTGTAATTTTAAGAATTAAAAAAATGTTTTTTTCATGATAAATCAGATTATTAATGGGCTTCAAATGTGAAAATGTTTATCCAAATTCCTTTCAATAACCTTGAACTTAAATAGGACTCAATTATCTCTTCAGGTAAAAGTGAACCCTGACAGTCCCCAAGTTTCACCTGTAAAAGTACATTTTCTTGCTTACAATTCTATGTTATTACAATGTCAATCTGCGAGAGAAAAAATGTTCAATTTGAATTTTTGTTGTCAGAGAAGTGTTGATTCAAATCAGGGGTGATTGTTGTTGTGTGATTGTAACTTGTGTTACCTATAGGACTGTATCATGTAGAAAGCCGCTTCCAGTATTCTAGCTCCTAATGTATGTTATCAGGTTAAAGTTGAACCCTTTCTAAACACTGAATACAGGAGGAGAATAATTGAGAAGGCTGTCCGTCTGAGTATTAGTTTGAGTTGGAAGATTACTGCAAGTGCAGGACATCCATCTTTACTTTCTTGATGACATCATAAATTCCCTCTGGGCTGAGATAGATTACAGCCACAGCCTGATCTTCCTGCAGTCTTTCTCGCCAATTGTATCAATTATCATGCACTTACAATTAAAGGGTGTGTGGTTAGTGCCTCACTAAAGCCGCACTACAACCAAAATAGAGTACAATCTATCTCTCCTATGTATCCAGATGTTTACCAAAATCCAGTTTGAAGTGTTCAATGTATTTTTTCATGGCCTTGTAAATTGCCTCGTTAAGGTACAATAGTTATATCTCAGCCTAGAGGCATTTAACGTCTGATTTTAGTGTTTACTATCAGAGTGTCACATGGAACTGTACACTCATACTCACCAGCCTTTCACAGATCAGCTGATAAGTAAGAAATGTGGGGGGAAAAAAGAAACTTTGGTATTTTGATCATTATCTTGCTTTCTCGGTGAACTTGATCTCCTGGTCTTGTGTGTGTGTGTGCTTGGCCTTTATCATCAACCATTAAACATAACTCAGATTCATGTAAATGGACAAACAGTTGGGCTTTGGTGTCACACAAACAACAGATCAGTATTACTAAGGGACAGGATTGTTGTTTTTTATTATTGGATAAACTACCACTTCACTTGGGTCGAATCAGAAAAGCAAATTCTGTGATGGTTTATGTCTTGTGTATTCAAGTGTGAGACAAACAGAGGCTGTGATGTTTTGGTGCTGAACTTTGTTTTGTCTTCCAGGTGCTGGTGAATCAGGGAAAAGCACCATTGTAAAACAAATGAAGTAAGTAAAGCCAAAGGGCAGGAACTTGTTCTTTGATTTGGCAACAAGAAATAAGAAAAATGGAGTAATAAAAGCAAGGAGTATGTTTAAATTCTGGTATGTAAACAGGAAGCAGCTCAGAGTGAAGCTGATCACAATCAAACATGCACCACTGTGTGGCACTGTGATGAATCAGTGTTTCCGTTAGCTCATCTGTCAGACTGCAACGCTTCTATTTCCGTCCAATTAGATAAACTGATGACCTCATTACAAACACTGGAGTTTTATTTTAGATTCTAGTCAAAAGCACAAAATTTACAAAGATAGCAAATAAATCCAGATCCAGATTATGAGGAAATTTGTATTAAATGTTAGCCCACACATCCGGAATGAGCAGAATTGTCAGAGATATCAAAAATATACTTAGAATTCTTTTTATATTTTTGTAATCACAAGTTCTCTAGAAATGAGGAGATTTAACATGACCTTTGTAAGTGGTATATTCAATTACTAATGGGCTACAAATCTGAGTATTCCCACTAAATTCATCCAAACTCCTTCCACTAACCCTGCACTGTTTGCCTTAAATTGGGCTCAATTACCCATTTGTTTCAAATTAAATGTCCAGAAATTATCTATATATTCAAATTCAGACTTAATGTTCCAACATTAGACAAATATTTAAATATTTGACAAATATTATAACACATTTCTCTCTCCCAACTCTGCACAGGATTTTGCATCAAGGTGGTTACACAAAAGAGGAACAATTGGAGTTTAGATCAATCATCTACGGCAACATCCTGCAGTCTGCTCTGGCTATCATTAGAGGCATGGAGATGCTCGGCATTGATTTTGGCGCTTCCTCCGGACAGGTCTCCTTATACTTCCAGCACATCTTATTGTAGTGCTCCTTACTGTGAGGCTGCTGATGCCAACAAGCTTTTGTATTGTGCCACTGCAGGAGGACGCACAGAAGCTGCAGAACTTGTCAGACTCCATTGAGGAAGGCACAATGCCCACTGAGCTGGCTGATGTCATCAAGAAGCTATGGAGAGACTCTGGCGTGCAGGCTGGCTTCGACAGAGCTGCTGAGTACCAACTCAACGACTCTGCTGGATAGTGAGTCCATGTTTAGTTAAACTAAAAATGATGAAAACCCACCATAAAAATCAGTGTTCAGAGTTCATTTTACGTTCACTGCATTTTGCTTTGTTGAAGTTTGTTTAAGTGTGTGTAACCTAAAGGTAAGGACCAAAGAGCCTGTGTTCATATACACAAAAAAATCCACAACTTAAACTTATAGGGCTCCTATAATGTATGTATAAATATTTTTTAAATTGCAGCAATAGTAATAAAAAATAAATAATTTCATAATTAAAAGGTTACGTATATTTTCTACGTTGTATACTCATTTATTAATGGATTAAAATGACAAAAGTCGTATTACATTTATCCGAAGTCCGCTGATCTGTTCACTTTACCGTGGACTTCATTACCCATTCATTTACCAGCGTTTAAAGGGTTAATGTCTACATTTACCCTGGGTCATCGACTTAATTGATCGATAGAAAGCCTCTGTCTGTTTGTAGTCTGATTTCTGCCCTGTTTACGTCCACAGCTACCTCAGTGAAATGGAGAGGATCTGCAAGCCGGATTACCTCCCCACTGAGCAAGATGTGCTGCGATCTCGAGTCAAAACCACTGGTATCATCGAAGAACAGTTCTCCTGCAAAGAGCTGCATTTCAGGTTAGTCGTCAATGAGCCGTAACCCCTTCTTCACCCCAGTAACCACCATATCACCACATCTCCTCTTCCCCGCAGATTTATCTGTCTCATGCTAAACTATACACAGTCTGAATAAACTTCTTTGTATAATCTTCTCTGTCTGTGATGATCAGGATGTTTGATGTGGGTGGCCAGAGGTCAGAGAGAAAGAAGTGGATCCACTGTTTCGAGGGCGTGACCTGCATCATCTTCTGCGGAGCTCTCAGTGCATACGACATGGTGCTGGTAGAGGATGACGAAGTGGTGAGTGAAGACCACAAGGCCCGGTGGATCATAACCAGAACAATCAGAACAACGACTAACTGGCCCACCTCCCCTCTCTTTCTCTCGCTTGTCCATTTCAGAACCGCATGCACGAGTCCCTCCATCTATTCAACAGTATCTGTAACCACAGGTTCTTTGCACTGACCTCCATCGTGCTTTTCCTCAACAAGAAGGATCTCTTTGAAGAGAAGATCAAGAAAGTCCATCTGAGTATCTGCTTCCCAGATTATGATGGTACAATCAGACCCCAAAACCAATACTTGTTGTAATTGTGGAGTATTTCAAAAGCAAAGTCATTTTAAGAACTAAAAGGAGATTTAATACAACGCGTCAAAGAACTGAGCCGGTATCCAGTGAGGACAAGTTTCTGGGAGCTAATTTAGTTTTTTGGGTGTGCACCTCAGTTAAGGCGCATAGCTCGAGATCTGCCGTGCGATGTAAGCGTGTCACGGCAAGTCATGCTTGGGCCTCAATTAAAGCGATACACCGGCAATTGTACTAAATTTAGTGAGTGTTTCTTCTGGAAAATCATGAAAGTGAGGGAGCATTTAGCCTCTTATTGTGATACATTTTACTAATATACATTTAGATTTGATTGCGGTGTGCCCACAGATCGCTCTAAAACACTTCATCATCACCTTTTTGTAAAAGAAATATATATGAAAACAAACACAAGCATACAATTTTAACTCATTTAAATCCAAATGTTTGCATAAATCCTTCTAACAACTGCTCTCCATGAGAAGGACGAGAATAAATACAGGAATGTTAAAAATGGGGAGCCTTAATATTGTCGGCTATATGAAAACATGCACACAATGTCATCAAACCCATTTCATCTCAGCTGACCAACATTAAATGATACAGGACTGAAGTTAAGACTTCTAAACTAAACCCATGGACCTCAGTAACAAAACTCTTCTCGCTCTTTCCAAATCCTTCTCCCGTAGGCTCCAACACATACGAAGACGCCAGCAACTACATCAAGTCTCAGTTCCTGGACCTGAACATGAAGAAGGGCTCGAAAGAAATCTACTCTCACCTGACCTGTGCCACGGACACAAAGAACGTTGAGATTGTGTTCAACGCCGTGACAGACATCATCATCAAAGAAAACCTTAAAGACTGCGGTCTTTTCTAAGCAGCTGCAGAGTGAACAGAGGTACGCGCGGCTTGCATCACTCCCAGGGTCTCTGTTGATTCACGGTAATACAGTCCAGATGTAAGCAGGCAATTCAATTTAAAGCTCATGCTGCAAACCATATCTGGCCACCGCCGTGTTGCCAAGCAACAACTTCTGGCCATAACAAGAGCTAAGACAAACTCAAACCAGACAGACAATTGGAGCTGTGGATGACAGACAATGTCCTTTTCACAATAGCAACCCATGAGTAACTGATTATACCATAGAAAAGGCATTAAAAAAAACTCATCAGTTATAGAGAAGTTCTGATTAAAAAAACACAAAAAAAATAAGATGGAAGGAAATTCTTGTGCTAGAGATCGCTCCAAAATTAGAGGGAGCCTAAGAGCAAAGTGAAACATAAAATATAAAGAATAACAGTGTCTAATTGGATAACTACAGGAGTGACATAGGTTAAGTACAAAAGTAAATTAAAGTATATGTGATATATATATATATATATGTGTGTGTGTGTGTAAATTAGGTTAAACATATTACAGTACATGACGCATATTGTATGTAGTACAGGATAAGCATAATAACATGAATATAAACATAGTAGTATTGTACATGAAAAGATAATGAATATAATACTGCATATACTTATCAGTGTAATATTGAACCTGATATTTAGAAATCTAAAATTCGTTAGCTTAATCCTTACATTTAATAAAATGTACCCCAAATTTCTCTTCATTATAGATGTGATGGTCATCATTTTATACAGATTTCTCCAGAATCCATCCTGATATATTTGACATCTTTGGCATTTTTTGGCTTTTCAGTAGAATTTCACATATAACTTAACATAGATGGGCCTATCAGTGGTTACTTCAGAGTATAAGCAGTTAATTTTGGCAAAGTTGGAGACTTAACAGGTTTAGACTGAATACTTATTTTGTTATCCTTTGCAGAACTTCCTTTCCTTCCTTAACCCTTCACATACTGGCATTAAGTGAGAAGTATTCTGATGGAGCACAGAGGAGCAGCAGTTTGTCCACCTGTTGTGTTCGCGCCATCACTTCCATGCCAAGTCCTGGTCCTTCACTGCTCCTGACCCATCACCATCATCACCACCAAACATCCCAGCGATACCATGCACGTCCACCTGAGTTGAAACAACGATCAACACACCATTTGATTGCGGACAGACAGCATTATTGAACAATTCCAGCTTTTTCTAAAGTACAGTATTTGTCTCACTCCAGAAGTATGAGGTTTGACTTCTGACTGCTGCATTGTGAGGTACAATTACTATCAAATCCAAACAATGGGGAGGGGAATATTAATAATTTGAATAGCAACATTGCAAATTTGTTTTTGTTTTGAGGTACAGTAGTGTCTAAGGTCTTGGTATTTAAACTGTAAAAAGTTGCTGAGCAAATATATTGGATTGCATGCAGAGTGTCCAGATTACAAACCAAATTGTACATGTATTTAATATAAATAGTGTTGATGTCTCTCACTTCAACTACATTTTAATGTGATGAATAACTTTCAGATGGTCAAACAGGGTAGAGAAACTTTGTACATAAGAGTAGATTATTCATTATATTTTGAAAGTTGAATAATTCATAAATCTGTAACAGAGAGGGAAACACTAGAGGGACGATGCTTTATTAAGAAAAGGGAACGTAAATCCACAGTTTGTCCTTTCTTATGAAATGTAGACGCATGGAATAAAGATGCATTGAATTAAACCACGTCTGTGTGTCTTTGCTGCAGAATCACCGAATAAATGGCAAAAATTATCCAAATTATATAAAATTAGTGAAGTTGTCTTCAAGTTCTTTGTTGAAGTCAGGAAAATGGACATGTAAAGAAGCTAATAAATTTCAAATGATCGCAAAAACCCCCAAAATATCCCTGGCCAATGATTAATCAGGAGCAGATTACTCATGCAAGGGTGACATTTTGATGGAAACAGATCATTTGCAACGCATTGCTGAGTTTTGATCTTTTGTATCAAGGAAACAGATCTTGTCGGATCATCATCATGTGACTGTGTTACAGTATGCTCTATCTGAAGTAACTTAAGAATAGTTTAACTGCTTAAACCCTGGTAAATAAATATGTAAGTGGGTCAACTTTAAGGCAAACAGTTTGGGGTTATTCAAAGGATTTTGGGTGACCCAAATCATATTTTTTTGTTTACTTGCATGTGGCACACCTGGAATATAAGTTCATCTCACATTGAGATCCTTGTATTGATCGATGGCAGCTCGTCTCCGTTTGTTTTGAAGTCACACTTCTTTGTCATTGACTGAACGTTCACAGCTGTGTTACAGAGGTAACAAATTAAAAATGACCGTGATGAAGACCTGTGGTGTTTGGAGTACACCGCATCCTCAGTATAAACATACAGCTGAGTCGTCAAATTCTAAAATCTGTTTCTCCTCTTTGCTCGCTCTACTAAGGGTGACTTTTTAGCATGTACTGATGACGTTTTTACAGCGGCTATAAATGCCTGTGTTGAGATTTTGGTTTCGCAAGACATAAAAACAAACAAAGAAGAGGACAGACTTGAGCTATTATTTAATGGTGTTCAAATTAACCAAATACAGCTGCAGAAATCCTAAATTAATCCACATTTCCTTTAAGAATATTGGCAACCAGAATGTGTTGATGGCGGAGGTGACTGATGTCAACCAAACTTGGCTACCGCTAAATAACAGCGACAGGTTTTTAAGCTCGAACTGACGACCTAGCAACAACAACATGTGCTTCTATGATCATTTATTTTCACACTACTATGAAATCATCAAGGGTCACATTTCTCCCTTAATACCCTGCAAATGGTGCAGCAGTGATGTATCACAAGTATAAAAACAATGTTTGATACAAAGTGGCTAAATCAAAATTAAAATAGAGAATTACAGCTAATTTAGAGCCCCGCTAACTATACTCAGACGCAACAAGTATATACAATTAAAACTGCTCACACAAAACACTTTTGCATACGTAAGTTATGGCATTCACACAAAATACTACAGAATGGCAATTCAAAATTAAAATAGAACAAATATCCCATAAGTTGAATGTGACACAGACTTACAGCTTAGAGAAGATGCAACGTAAAAACAAGTGAATGTAATTTATATATCAGCTGTGAAACTTGAATTTATTTTTTTTATTTTTTTGGTCTTTGTGCATATTGATGTCAGCTGTGTTTGGACACTATGTGCCAGACCAGGACTGAAGCAAAGATCCTAAATAAAATAGGAGTCACACAAACCTTTAACGCTACTCACCTCTTCCCAGTATGCTTTGCATTGTCAACAGCAAAAACTATGAGGCAAAATTGATCATAGCAACAAGTCCCCAATGTGAAGAGTTTAGGTCCTGAAAGCAGTAAAGACTGCCAGCTCAGTTTTTTAGCAACACCACTTTTCAACCAGTCCTCTGCAGACAAGACGTACCAGAAGTCCTCATTGTCCTCTACCTCACACTGCAGGCAAACGGAGAGAACACATTAGTAATTAGAACCATGAGACACAGATGCATTGACTGTGAATATAAAAAGCCCTCAGGATGTCATTTCAACGATCGCACATGGACCAAAGCATGCAACGATGCAAAGCTTCACAATTAATGAGAAGAAAAGTGTAAGTATGAAACAAAACTAACTACTTTTTCCATACATGTATTCTTTTGTTTTTGTTTTATTGTTTTTACTAATTTATTCTATTTACGTATCCAACAGTTTTTATTTATGTACTAAAATGTATCCATTTACGTGCTTTGTGTTATGTGTTTCACTGCTGCACAACCAGTAACCACTCTGGAGAAAAATAAAGTTCTATATGACTTGAAATTAAAAACTTAAATTGAATTCAATCTTCAGTGGGCAAACTACTTATTTCAGTGACATCCAGGTGTTTATTTCTACACTTGTATACATATTTAAGTGTGTTTAATCTGCAGGAGCAGTCTGCGTTCTGGCCAACAGCCAAACTCCATTACGCCAAGTGAAGGGAAGCAGGCGGCGTTTCTTATGTTTACATGTGTCATGAAAGTGTCCTACAGTAACTGTGCTGACCTGCAGGGCCTGTTCGAGCCTTAATAGAGTCCGATCTCCCTCAGGTTGATCTTGATGATAACGTCAGTGACGGCATCAAAGACAAACTGCACGTTCTTGGTGTCTGTGGCGCAGGTGAAGTGGGGGTAAATCTCCTTGATGTCCTTTCGTCTGTTTAAATCTTCAAACTGGCACTGAATGTAAGCGGCCGTCTCTTCGTATGTGTCACCTCCTGCAGCAACAAGGAGTGATTACAAAACCAGAAAAGGGAAGGTCAAAAGTGTATAACACTTGTTTATACCAAACCAAACTGAAGCCCAAATTAAAAACAGCTTCATTTTTAACTATGTGGTTTAAACATGTGAAAGAAAAATAAAGATTCCATTCAAATCTATGATCAGACATCTATTGCTGAACTGAAAGAGCAACTTTACAATTATGTAATGACAAATGAATGCTTATTTTGTATTGCTAAAATAAAAGTTCCAACAGCTGTACAGCAGTGGTCCGTGATGGTATCGCAGATAGCCGGGGATAATGACAGCGATGTCATTTTAATGTCAGAAGCAGTTTTTTTTTTAATTTTATTGTTTATATTTGTGCAATTTGAATTTTCCATGTTGTTCCTTGTTTGAGAATAATTAAACCCTTGTAATAAAATTGTGCAGCTCCATCCCTCTGTGAGTAGAACTCACCATGCCCAGAAATCTCACTAATACTGTCGGTCAGAATAGTAACTCATCTCCGTCGGTTGACAACCATAAATTTCTGACAATTTTTTCATAGACTAATTATTGTTTGAACTCACATGATTTTAGAACATTTTCAAGTGAGATGACGCATGACGTGTTTTAACCAAAGGAGCGGTGCCAGACTGGCTGATTCAGTCGGAAAGTAAGAAAACAAACAGCTTATTGAGCTGTTTGTTAGTACTGTTAATGCTTGCATTAGCATGCTAAATCCGATGTACCAAAAATGGCAAGATGATCATGGTAGTAGTAGTATAGTGGTAGATAAACTTTTATTTGTAACCATTTATGGCAAAAAAAAGGGAAAACTTCATGCTAGCAGAAATAATTTATATTTTGAAATAGCTTCTAACAAAAGCTCCACCACATTGCATTGTGGAATTTCCCTATTATTCTTATGAGACACTTTTCAAATTATGTTCAGTTTGGTTATTGGTTAGTTAAATTTTGTTTTTTTTGAATTTTTGATGGTTGTTTAGAAGTTATTAAAAGTTACATTAATCCCCTGATTAGTCAATTAATTGTGTCAATATTTGCTAGATCATCAGTTGCAGCTATACACAAGACACATAGGTTGATTATCACATATAATCCTCAAAAATTCCCTCATGCAGTCAGTCTCACCAGAGTACTCAGGGTAGCAGATAGTGAGTGGACTCCTGCTGATCTTCTCTTCAAACAGGTCCTTCTTGTTGAGGAAGAGGATGATGGAGGTGAGTGTGAACCACTTGTTATTGCAGATGGAGTCAAAAAGCTTCATGCTCTCGTGCATGCGGTTCTGAGGAGAGAGCAGATTTGAAGTCATATTCTGTGTATGAGAAGCAGGAAGGAGGACGAAAACAAACCCCTAAACCATCTGCATGTTCAGATTTGAGAGCACACTGACAGATTCATGAATGCACTTCCACTGTACATATGGTTACTGTTGGATTAAATATTAAAAAATCTATTTCACATTGAAAATCATGTCATTGCCCTCCCAGGAAAAATGTATATCAAATTGTTTTCTGAAATAGAAAGTGGTTTGTACAAATATGGTTCTATTTTCTGTATTTTTATTTGCCAGTTCCATTTTTTACACTTTCTATTTAGCGGACAGGGAATAAAATAACTTATATTAGAACTTATATTAACTTCTATTTTGCTTGTTTGCATCTGGGATGACCAACAGGGTGGATCACAGGATCACCCTGTCAATGTAAACATGCTGATGTATCACAACAACCACCTTTCAATCACTAGACCGGTCCCCCTACTCACTGAGCCACATCCCCCTGTTTATGGGAAAACTGTGTTATCATTCCATTTTGAAACCTCATGGTTGCGATTCCTGCTTTCTGGGACCAAAATATGACAAAGGTTGTGTGCATGCACCTTCTGAATTGCATTTGACTGGATACGCAACTTAAAAAAAAAAAGGAATATATATATATTCTTATTATTTTATAAGATAAAAGATTTCATAAGATTTGCTTTGGTTTGGGAAAGGATTCGTTAAGTTCTAAGTCAGTCAACTCAAGTAACGGAGGCCTGTGGACAAAAGACAGCACTGGGAAGTAAACTGACGTTACCCAGAAGACACGAACAGGATACTGTTTTACTTATAGGTCAACTTCAGTTCCAGTTTGTATACAAGAGATACAAACACAGTTCTTTCTCTGCCATAAAAACATCAACTACATTTACAGCATCTTCATGAATCTGGTTCTACATGATCCCAAATCGTGCCAGCTGCTTATTTGTGCTTACTCAATAGTTTATATAAAACCCACCGCAAAATCTAACACACACGAAATGCAGAATCACCCGCACAGGGCATCACACGCAAAAAAAGGGATCAAAACAACAAGGTATCAATATTGTACCATCTCCTCATCCTCAGCCAGCACAAGGTCATAGTCACTGAGCGCCACACAGAAAATAATAGCTGTGACTCCCTCAAAACAATGGATCCACTTCTTCCTCTCCGACCGCTGGCCCCCAACATCGAACATTCTGGAAAGGAGAGACACACACATTCAGAGTAAGTTCACTCATCCATCCATTGATTTTCTAACCCACTTTAGCTGATCAGGCTAGTGATGGCAACCGGGTCAACAGAGCAGCCCAGACGTCCCTTTACCCAGCAACTTCCTCTAGCTTTTCCTGGGTCTGCTCCGAGGACTCTTCCCAGTTGCATGTGCCCACTACACCTCCAAGGGGAGGTGCCCAGAGGACCAAAACCACCTCAATTGACAATCTTCCAATCACATTTACTCTGAGATAATTGATCATTGAAACACACCCTCTGGTCCCTCTTTCAAGAATAGGGACCGCCACCCAGGCCTACCAGTCCCAAGGCACTGTGTCCAATGTCGACATGTCATTGCAGAGTTGTGTCAACCAACACACGCCCCTTCTAGCACTCCTTTTAATCAACCTGAGCCTCATGTTAAGACTCACGCAGGAAGACTAGTGAAGACTATTTATGTTTCACCAACATGGAAATGCAGAATTTGTAAACCATGGTCTATCTTCAGCCTGATGGTGCTTTTGCTCCTATAAAACCTCAATAGTTTCAAAAGTTTAATCTTAGGGGTAAAAAGATGGTAAATGGATGGTACTGCATGGACTGCATTTATTAAGATACTGCACTAGTGATACCTAAAGGTTGGATTTGTCAATGCACAGATCACAGAGAATATTGAAGTCCCACATTGGGCAGAAAAAAAAAGTACATTAGGGAAAAAGTGGAGGAATATGACTGTACTGACTTGAAGTACAGCTCTTTGAAGGTGAAGTGAGTCTCCACGATGCCTGTTGTCTTCACACGTGTACGCAGCACATCCTGCTGAGTCGGGACATAGTTCGGCTGACAGAGGCGGTCCAAGTCGTTCAGGTAGCTGAGGGACATAAAACGATGGACATGTAAAGACAGCTATGTTTTTGCCTAGGAGTTCTTTTGTTGTCTTCTTAACGATATAGAACGTTTTAAAAAATGACTTGATGGACTGGCAAATTTACAAAACATAACAAAACTTTGAGCATGCTTGTGAGAATAGTTTAGTTTTCAATGTTCATTATTCTCATCACCACCACAGTGAAGACCCAGTGAACGCATGAAACAATGTGCAGGACATGGCGTGTCCTTTATTGATTCAATAAAGGACGTAGCATTTTACTGTTCAATATAGGACGATCTATTATTACAGTATATGGTACGGATGGCAACGTTTCACAAGGACAGATGAACTCATGGCGCTGGATTACGGGAATATGTCAAAAGGTAAAACTCACGTATCCTCAAAGGAAAAGAGCAATAATGCAAATTGAGGAAGCCTTTAGTAAACTGAAGTAGAGTGCTCGTCCAGCAGACAGACATGAGGACTCCACAGAATGATACTAAATATGGGCTCATATTTTGGTGTGTGATAAACACTCACTGGCTCCTTGTCGGCTGAGTAAAAACAGACTAACTCCACTCATTCCGCTCATCTGTAGTGTGGACAAAGAGCACCTAGAGCCGTGTCAAGCCCGCTGTTTTCAAAACAAAACGTGTCCTTCACAGTGACACACTCGCTTTCAGGGCCCAAACGCCACTTCGCTCCACCACACCGTTTAACCCGTGTTTGGATATCATAATAAACCAACGCCTTTGTCAAATTACCTCGTAGCTAAACAACTGTAATCAGACGGACATTTTCCAGTCGTCTGTTTCACCATCACTTGTTTTCCTCTGGAATGTGTGTTCATGTGTCAAGAAATTGAGACAAGCAGACACAAGATCCTCCAGAACAAGACCTGTCCTGCCTCCTTCATGCTCCTGCGTAGGAAAACAACTCCTACGCTTATGCGCTTATGCCCCTTGTTATGAGGAAAACAGGGAGAAATGACATGAAAAGACATTCACTGTCAGTATAAAAGCTCGAAAATATGTATTTCTAACTCAATAATAATAATAGTAGTAGTAATAATAATAATATTAATAATAATATTGGCTTCCAGTGCAGTCACACTTGTTTCAGGAGAGGGTGAGTGTTAATACACGAATAAATCAGATTATATTGTAGAATCAAGAATATGGTAATGAAATTTTTCAGCAAGTTGATTTCCAATTATGTGAAATTATTCTCCTTTTCATAAAAGGTCAAAATCAAATTAAAGGTTGAATATCAGATTAAATTACATGAGTTAAATGAGTTAGAGAGTTCATAAATAATGATGAGAAGTTTGTTTCCATTTTTAACCCTATGAGAGGCTGGACTGGGGTGTTAACTGATTTACAATGTGAGTGTGTGTATGTGTGTGTGTGTGTGTGTGTGTGTGTGTGTGTGTGTGTGCCCAAGAATGAAGTCCTCACTATGCAGCAGAATCGTTCAGCTGATACTCTCTGGATCGAAGGAAACACTCCTGAACGCCGTTGTCGCTCCACAGTCTCCGAATCACGCTGCTCAGCTCTGTCGGCATCACGCCTTCCTCTGCCGAGCTCGCCAGGGCAAATAGCTGACGGGCATCGTCCTGTCAACAAATTTAAAACCCCTGTCATTGTAAACTTTTTATTATGCGGTGGCTCACTGGATATGTATGTTTAAAAGATAGCGCTTGTTGATAACAAAATATGGGCTCCCATTTCCTCATTCATTTTCATTTTATTACCTCCATCAAGGTTCTATATTTCAGACTCTCACAGGGAAGCGCATTTCAAAAATCTCAATGTCCACAAACAAGCGAGTTTACTTCCTGAATGAAGAACCGGTAACTAATAAAAGGAAACTGGGCCTGTACTGGCAAGGGCCAACATTAAACTTTACTGCATACACACTGCTGTTGACACACAAACACACAAACCAAAGTTAATTTCTGAGCTCCGCCCAGGCTGATGTCGGGACATGAAAAAAGGAACGCCACCCTTTGATGAGCATGCAGTGTATCACTGGAACATAACCAAAGATTTGTTTGAGTGCTTTCCCTATGTTAACCTACCGCCCGTGCCGGATCTCCAAAATCGATCTTTAACTGTCCCATTGCCCTGATGATGGCGATTATTGACTGGATGGTGTTGCTGTAAACCACCACCGTGTACTGTTTGCACTCCTCTTCTGTGTATCCGTCTTCATGAATGATTCTGAAACAAATAGCAGCAAGAAAATCCAGAGTGGCTGTAAGAGACCTGATAAATATTGAACCTGTCAACAACGTGACAGTGGCTATAATAAATGTGGGACAAAAGGCAAATCTGAAACCAAAAATCATGTATGCGTGTTAATGGTGTTGGAATTTGTGCTTCAGTGAGTAGCAGCATGTCTAACGTGGGAACCAGGAGATTCTATTCAACTCCTGCCAGGCTACGAGCGGCCTCTGTGGCCTTTGTTTAACATTTTATGCAAAAGGGAATTTCCTCTGCTTACTGTACGGAGCTAAATGAGCCTCTGACTGCACTTCCACAGAGATGAACCCTGTTTGTAATCACACTTTTCCCACACCATTAACCTCCAACAAGCAGATAAAATACAGTAGGCGTGTTTTTTGTCATAATTACACAAATATAGTGTCAAGGCAATGTGTATGCAAAGTTTAGACGTTTGACAGAAAGGCAGGCTGTCATGTGACTTACTTCATTTGCTTGACTATTGTACTTTTCCCAGATTCCCCAGCACCTGAAAAAGAGGTAGAGTACAGCAAGAGATCAGAAATCATAACTCAGGCCCAAGTCCCCCAAAATAGCAAATAATTAGGCAAAAATGTTTTTATATAACTGTAAACGGTGACTAGTGAAATAAACATTGCT
The DNA here is from genome assembly GCA_900303265.1 of Brotula barbata. Lineage (NCBI taxonomy): Eukaryota > Metazoa > Chordata > Actinopteri > Ophidiiformes > Ophidiidae > Brotula > Brotula barbata. The sequence goes on along the minus strand of OMNV01029232.1, from coordinate 26,492 downwards.
TTGATTTGCAGTAATTTTCTCTTTTTTTTTATAATTGTTTTTGTTATTTTTGGTTGGTATTCCAATATTGCACAACATAATCACATACACACACACACACAGATATATTTCTATATACATATAGATACATGCATACATACTGTATACTGGAGCTTTGTTGAGCGTGAAGTATTGATGGTGATGGATTGATGTATAAAAAGATGAATTGTGCTACGAGCTAATTAATAATGTGCAGTGTGCGTCAGAAGCAGAAATACAGTATATGAACGTCAGAATGTTTCACTGCACAGGCAGTAAGAATCTGACAATGTAGACTTTCCCTGGTTGGATGTCAATGGAGTGAATCATTTTTATCATTATTGAGCACTTATACAGAGAAGCATGAATTATGCATTAATGGCCAACGCCTGAACCTTAAAATAAGGTGTTACAGAAGACTTTTTGTCCCAAATTTTGGTATGTTGCAGCAACAAGAGGTTGTGCTTGTTATTTCAACTGAGACAAAATGTTGAGCAAAATGTTGTGTTTTTTTTCCGGAAGCTTTGCTGTTTACAATAAATGCTGCCTGTTCATCCAATTGGAGGTGGGAAGCTTGTTTCTGACTAATAAGCATGTTTGATCTTGTAAGCTCCATTCAGCAGTTCCCATCATGGGTAGAAACTGAAAATGATTCAGCAATGATTCCAAAAAAAAGAACCTTCCTACGCGCTTATATGGAAATTCAAGATACACGATCATGAAGTGAGAGTAAAAAAAAGAAAAAACCATGATGAAGCTTTATTTCTAAAACAATCAGCCAGACAGGAAACAGCTGTCACACTGCTGGCTGAATCAATGTTTTCCCTCTGGAGCTACAGACATCCCAAATATGATGCTGTTTCGGGCGTTAACGATCACACACAGCACAAAAAACACAACATATGATTCAAAGAGCCAGTCAGCAATATAACCCCCATCAAAACACACACACACACACATACACATCTCACATCATGAGTCAGCTGTTCCCCAGAGCTGGATGATAATTAAAAAGGTGTAAAAGCATCGGGGCACGTGAAATATGATATCAGTTTGCTTTTAATTACTTTTATTTGATATTTTATTGTAATGATTATATTTTCTCCTCTGAAAAAAATCTTTGTATGCATCTGAACTTATTCTATTTTCTTATGTAATAATTATTAATATGTACTGAGACAGTGAGAGGAGATTATTTCCTTAAACATCTGGACTGGGTTTATACTTACATTTTCTGAGAAACCTACTTCTGCTTAATGGAACCACAGTAATTATCAACAACCACATGATAGAGAAGTCTGAGTGACTGGAATTTGAAATAAGAATGATAGCGCATTCCTGTAAGATAGAAACAAATCAATAGAATAAATCTAATGCGGAAGGAGACTGGGGGAGTGCATTCAGGTCGCCATCCTGGAATCCTTTGGTTTGTTACCTCCAAGAGAGATTTGCGCTCTTGAGCGGACAGTTTCATCAGCTTTGTCCATCACCAGCTCCCTCTTTCGCGGCATTTTTTGGCAGAGACTCGACTGTGGCGTTCCGCCAGTTCACAAACCATCTTCACACAGACAGTCATTCACAGAGACCTCCAAACACATGGAGGAGGAACGTCAGAGTCCGACTCCAAACCCAAACTCATTTAGAAAGAATTCTGCATGCAGATTCTTCATGAATTACCGTTTGTGGTAAAATGGGAGCTGGTTTTCATTGGAAGTATGGTAGCATTGTGGTTATTCTCCAGAAGAGGGGCCGAAATCGTTTGTTTTTTCTCTATAACTCTCTTATTGCAGCAGACAGGGAGGAGGGCAGAGTCTGGAAAAATAGCTTCGACCTCAACCCTGCGGTCAGACCTTAATTCGGAATGTTTCCATCCATACAATGAGATTTTAACTGCATTGTTGTTGTCGCATCAGCACACATACACACACAGAGCATCAGCCTGCAGTTCACCTCCAGAGATCAGTTAGCTGGTGAGGTCATTCACATGGGATCCAGGTTTTCCCTCAAATAGGGCTGATTGATGTGGAGGCATTCGATTCATGATTTACAAGGAGCAGCAACATGAACAACCTGTTTGCACGCTTCAAAACAAGCCAAATTAGTAAGTTTGGAAAATGGACGAAAAAACTTCAGTAGCTTACCTGAAGCCACTTTCAAAATACTGCAACCGTGCATGAACAATAAAACACAACGTCACTCATCATAAACCACATTTATGTTGTGGCAACTCACAAATGCTAGGAAACTTATTTCCTGGCACAACTTTTTTCCATTGTATCCTCTAGGTATTAGGGTATGTTTAAAAAATAAATCACTTCAAACATAATGGGTGATTCATCTGGAATTGGAAAGCTGCCTTCTGTATGGGAATATTATACAGAATAGAAACAGGAAGGAGAAATGCACGAGAACAATGACCTTTCATTAGAAAACAACCTCTGCTGTAACTTTATTGACTGAATCACAAATCTCAAGGGGGCTTGTATAACATTTTGGAATCGTCCAACTTTGTTAATACAACTCAAATAGAATTAATGCTGCCATCGAGGGTAAAACTTATTGCGTGGGACACAAACAGAAGCGGGGAGACAAGGACACTCCACGTCCGTAAATTTTGAATTCTGTGTTTGAAACATGTTTGAAATTTGACATTGATACACATTTGTTCGCTACAGCAAATCTAACTGTGGTGTTGAGAAACCTTGCAGTCATAAAGGAGGAGCTTGTTGACATGGAGCCCTGTTGGCATGGCAGCTTCGATGCAACTGACATTCCTTCACCGAGTATTGCTGAGACAAGCATTGGCAGCATTAAATTACTGGGTACCCACATGCCGCTTGGCATGAGCTGCTCCGCTTAATGATAAGCACTCCAAGTTCTCGATACTATCAGTGTGCATTCACATGTAATCAGATTAGGAAACATGTAGCCGAGCTGAGGATTCCACATCCTGAACGATTTTAGTCATTTACATTTACATCTGCGGCTACATTCACAGATTATATCCTCCATCCACAAAAACATTGAGACAGTCATACACAGTAAACCTGAGGTAGGATAGAAACAGGTTTAGATCATTTCCACCTGACATTTTTGTGACAGTTTTATCAGACTGGAATAAAGTTCTCCCTTTTTGGTGCTAGGTGCAACTTTCCTGGCATTCCTTTATACATCACTCAGACTACAGCCACACTTATCAATGTGAAAATAAATTGTGTCTCTTCCTTTGGAATACTGCTAGTAAGTATATGACGCAAAACTATTCAAGTCCGATAGCACAATTGAAGCAGACAATAAAGAGACGAATATTTTAACAAGTGCTGGATGAAAACAGTGTTTCAGCGTAGACAGAAGGGCAAAATGAAGCAAAAGATGCATTTTCAGATTTACCTGGCTTAGTATGGATGTAGTCAGTGTCTTAGGGCCTGTTCAGACCTGGTATTAAAATCTAATCTGAGCTATCAATCTCAATGAAGATCATGTCTAAACGTTCCTAATGGGTCCTCAATGCGTCCTGAGATCAGATAGCTAAGAATACGTTCGGAGGTGGTCTGGGACACGTGAGATCTGATGAGTGTGTGTGTGTCTCTACACAATGCCTCCTCTGGACGCATGGAAGGCCTACTCACACGACACCCACGGAACTACGTACTTATGTCCGCACCAACAGCATCATATCATATCACATAAAGGAGTTAGAACACGCTGAAAACAAAACATTGGAGGAGACGATTCACAATTTGACTTCCACCAGGAAAAGCACGAGTCTAATAACATTAAAGCTGTCAAACACTGATTACACCTGAGTTTGCAGCGTCTGCTTCAGGAAGGTATTTGTTCCTCAATCCTGAATGGACTTCATGGTGAATGTATGTGGTCATAGTGGTAGCCTTGTGGATGTTAATTGAGATTACAAACCACTTCCTCTTGCCTCCTTGGTATGTCTATGTTTTCCAGTGAAATACCAATTTGTGACTTTGCTTTCCCTTGCATATTCACTGCCAACAAACACAAGATCCAGTTTCAACGTACCATAACACACAGGAAGACTGGATAACTGTACACAGACAGAGATTTGACAATCAGCCAACTTGATATCTGACCTCACAAGACAACAGGAAGCGTGACAGCATTTTGACTGCTTGTACGTGTAATATGTGCACGCACCATCCCTGCATAAAACAGAATGATATGCTGTATGCAGCTATGTCGAAATTTTCAGGATTGTTTGATTGAATGACAGTAGCATCAATTTAAGTAATTTCAGGCATTAAATTTGAGTTACGATCAGAACATATCCAATCAGAATTTGCTTCACTATCATTTTTGACTTCAGGAAGGTAAAAAAATGACACTGTCACCTGTCAAACACAGGTGGTGTTTGACAGGTGACAGCGTCTGTTTCAGGAGGGTATTTGTTCCTCAATCCTGCATGGACTTCATGGTGAATGTATGTGGTCATAGTGGTAGCTTTGCGGATGTATCTGAGGTTACAAACCACTTCTTCTTGCCATGACACAGAAAATGCATATACGCTAATAAATGCAGTCAGAATTTGCTTGACTATCATTTTTTCCCCCCTCTATAGCCAATTTTTCAGACATTGTTTTGGGCTCTCGACAGGCATTTGTCATTCTTTATGGCAGTTAAAAAACTGAGCATGAATTCTGTTACTTAGCAGAATAACTGTATATTATATAACCACGTGGCCGTAAATGACAAGTTAAGTATTTCCTTAACACACAGCACACAGCATCGTGACGGAGCAGCATCTATAGACGTTTACATCCAGACAGCTGTTTCTGATAATCCTATGATCCTGAATAAACATAACTTCAATCTTTCACATAATCCACAGAAGCAAAGGTCATGAAGGCAGTCAATGAAAATTCAAATCATAACTCAGATTAACTACTTTTTTTCATGAATTTGCTGTCATTTTCGAAATTGTTACAGTTAAAATCGCGCCATGCAACGGGTCATGAAGCAAAACAGGAAGCACCTTTTCAGTCCACGTGTCATTCCAGCAGGAATCCACGGTAAACATATATCAAAATACGGCACATGACCTTGGATCCACGGATACTGAACTAAACCACTTATAGAAACCAGGTCCTGTCTTGTGCTGTCCTAAGTCCCTGAGGTCAAAGCAAGGTAAAATAGAAACCTGCAGTCCAGGGGGCCATGGGGGTTGGGCTGCAGACCCCTGAGCCAAACATGAGATTTGAGAGCCCAGTTTAGTCTACATTAAATCACTCTGTCTGTTTCAGAAATGGTATAATCTACAACGTTTACTAACGCTCAGTGTTTACTAGGCAGTGCGCCAAGTATTCTTGACCCCCCCTCCCCTCCTCACACAGTAATTTGGACAGTACTCAATGTGCCTTTGAAGACTGGGAAACACTGATGTATGAGGGTATATTCCACATATAAACAACGCCACAACACGGTCCCCCGTCCTGGTCCTGGTGTAACTAAAACCAGGTGTGTTGACTCGATCAGGAGTTGGTGCTCCCTAGCTCTCGATTGGCTGAACACACCTGCATCACATTTACAGTAACAAAAATGCAAATCCTGACCAGATATCTGTTACTAATTGATTAGGACTTTTATGGGGGCTAATACAGAGAAAAGACAAATCTCCACTATAAACACAAAAAATAAAACCTTAAAGATTAAGAGAGCTTCAGAGTTCCCTGAATTAAAAACCATCACTCAAACTGTCTACAGGGCGGTGCAGTAGTATTGGCCAATATGAGGGGGTTGGTTACTGTCCTTATCAAGAGGAATTCCCTTCCTGAAAAACGCTGCTCGCATAAAGTTTTTAGCTGTCTCGCAACAATACTTTTTTCCTACTATTGCAAAAGTTCCAAAGATGTAATCAGTCACCATCACATGACACTGGAACTTCTTCTTTTGTTTACCCCGAATCATAATCCTAAAAAATAGTGTCAATATCAGTAGATTTTGGTGAATACTGTGATGATCCTTCCATCTACTTTCTGATCTTAATGCAGAGTAAAATGACACCTTTGTCAATGTAGGATTCTTAAAGTTTGTAAATGGCTACATCATTGGCACAATTAGGTTAGTTTTGACAAAAATTAGTTACTTACTATTTTGCCAACAAATGTGAGATACCCATGTTGAGAGTGAAGCTATGTTCCAGATATGTGCTTTTTTTCCAACATTCAATGTGAGTCTGAGGATGAGTGACTGCCAGAATGAGCTCCGTTGAACAAGAAGTATTCAGACATTATAAGAGGAATTATTTTCCTTTCTGGGCTTCTGCAGTTCAAACGACAGCACTGCACACACAGCGACACATGACAGAAAGCAGACACGATGCTTTAGTTCTGCATTTTCAGCTGTCATATAAGACGTAGTGATTAACAGCTTCGTGTATGTGTGTGTAAAATAAGACTTCGACTCTTACCGAGCAGGAGGAGTTTGACCTCTCTGGATGATTTCTCTCTGTCATCCCGCAGGTTTTTATCGATCATTTTACTCCTCTCCACCGCAGCTTTGTCCTCGGCGCTGATCGTACAGCCCATTTTTGGTTTTTCCCACCGCTGTTACACAACTTCTAGACGCAGATTTTACTTCGGTTGCTCATGAGTTGGGAGTGGAAGAGTTTCTGCGCGCTGAAGTTTCCCAACCTGGACGCTCAGAGGGAAGAAAGGAAAGGCGTTGGCACTGGAGGCTCGTCTGGCCAACTAGACTCACATGGGACCTGATGCTGAGCTCACACAGTCCGGGGAGATCAGGACAAGTTTGCAAACAAAACTCCTAGCTTTCTATGACGGCTGTTTTATTAATCCAACTTCTACGCCTCGCCGAGTCACAAACGGTGTTGAACGCAAGAGAAAACCAAAAAGCGTTTAGCTGAAACGGTACTTCATGAAAAACAAAAACACTAAAGCCAGACTTTTCTCTGTTTTGCTATTATTCGCAAAACAGTCACGAATTTTCCCGAATCCGACCGGCAGCTGTCGAGTCGTCTCGCGTTGTTCATCTGATCCAGACGCAAATGAAAGAAAAACGGCACTGGAAAGCAAAATTGGTGCGTTTTCCCAAAGGGCTGCTGGGAAATGTAGTCGCGTCAAAAAACACAAACTAGTTATTTCTATTGAGGTCACGTCACTGAGTTGATGTTTGTAAATGTTTACAGGCTGATTTTTATTTCTGACTGAGTTTATATCTGGTTGACTCTGATATTTTGACCAATCTGAAGACACAACTCTAAATTTTCGTGTGCACACAGTGTTTAGCAGGGAGATTGTGTGGTGTAAGAGCGCCCCTAGTGTCAGGCAATCCAACTGCAGGTACTGTATCATGAATATGAGGAAAATTCCTCAGGTCAAAAAGGTCCAATTTTCACTTTTTTTCCCCATCCCTAGACGTATGTGATTTAACTGTGTGTGAAAGTAATAACTGAAGTCTCAGAGATTAATTCCTCTTCAGTTATATATGTCCATAATATTTAACAAAACATTTTTTAACAAAATAAATTTAAAAAATGAGCCTGTGAAACACAACAATTTAGTACTTTGATTCTTTTTTTTCTTTTTTTAAATTTTTAGGTACAGGTATCTTCTATAGTTATGAACTTAAATTAAAAAGTATTTAAATTGCTGATTTTAACTTGAGATGAGGAGTAAATTCCAATAAAGTTATTTAAAATGTTGATTTTTTTCCCCCCAATAGTACCTGGAATAATATAGAATGTAATCTGTCCTGTATTTTTGCTTAAACTCAACTTTGGGAACCACTCTGCAACTGTAGCTGAATTTATATACACTGTATATATTATATCTTTGTATTCTACCTGCTCTTTCTGCTGACTACATGCATCAGAAATATAATCAGTACAGGTTACCAAGGCAACCGCTGATACCATTTAGATTGAGACACGGAAGAAAGTATGAGTTTGGACATCATCTGATCTCAGACCCACAGAGGGAGACTTCACAGAACAGCTCAACTCCATGCTCACCGATAAACATCTTAACTTGTTTTTGGAAGTACAAAGCACGAAGCCTTTGAAACATCTGGGATGAACACTCACCTTGTTTAGATGTCTCTTAAATGTTTAGTATAGTGTCTTTCTCTGAGTTTGTTAGCCCTTCACAAAGGTCAGGCAGTTGTTAGCGTTTCCCTTCACTCCAGGAGGTGATATCCACAGTTGAACATGAAAGCTGTGAGTCAGTCTGTCCAATGGGGAGCAGCACAGGAGAGGGTAAGAGGAGAAGCAGAAACTGAGAATGCTCAGCTCATCTTTGTAAGCAAGGCTCATCAGTGTTCCTGCTGATGGGGAAAATTCTACTTATCAGCTTCATTTCATAACATTCCAGCTGCACATAACATCCTCAATACTGATTGGACAAAAGGGGCATCTTCTTTTGTTTCTTTAAATCCAAGTTTTCCCAATTATTACACAAAATAATTAGTTGCTCAAGCTGAAGCAACCTGGTAAAAATGCGGTTTTTAACCTTTTAAACCCTACAAGGATTTAAGGAAACATAGGTTTGTATTTAGAACTATCACTCAAGGAGAAAAATAATTATATAATTGTGACACATTTTGATTAGTCTATCGACAAACGGGATTGGGATTAAACTAAACGCACCCAACACACACAAATTCAATCACCACCACAAACTAAGCTTGTGGTTTCAGAAGTCATTTTTATCATCCCATATAGACAAGCTTTAAAATAAACATGGAATTCTTTAATGAATTAAAGAGTTAAATATTTTTATACAGGGACAAACCACTTTCACTAAATTGTGTCATCTATTTTTATATTTGTTAGATGCACAGTAGAAGTTTTACATATGAAATTTTTTCCGTGCACATTTTACTTTAATCGTGTGCTTTGTACTTTGGATGGACGTGTTTGGGTTTAATTCCTTTATTTGGGTTCTTATGTTGGGTCAGGGTTGAGTGGGTGTAGTGGCGTTATCGAACGCTGCAGCTTTGCTCACAACACCCCCACTGACTAACCCGTTCATCCTGCCTTCATCAAAATGTCACTCTTCTTTCATCCTGACACACACGGGCACACACACACACACATACACACAGTCTGCACACATTAAACACAGGAGAGAGAGGAGAATACACCTAGACGTTACCTTATCAATCATCTGATAGATATGGTTATTGATCTGAAATGTCTGTAAACTTCAAAAACAACCACTGCAGCAGTGTTAATCTTGTAGTTTTGTGTTTAATCATTACATCTGACGGGTAATCAATAAAACAGGAAATATTAACAAAGGAAAACAAACCCTAACAGTGAAAAATCCAAATAGTCTTTTCAGGTACAAAAGAGAGGGAAAATGAAGACACGGCATGAATGATATACATGAACAATAAACAAGGAGAGTAGCTAGTAGTGAAAATATTTAAGAATGTCGACAATTGACCCTCAAACCATCTTATTCTCTCCTTTCTCCTAATCAACAGAATTAGAGATTAAAGCATTTAATCAGATTTATCAGGGAAATTTTGCTGCTACGGTACTGGAAATACAGCTGATAAAATGGTGGGTCCATTAAATTGAGTCCTGAGGTCAAATACTTTGTTTTAACTCGGTGAATAGTGTAAAATTGTCATGCATCGTATTTTCAGATTTATGATTAGCTTCAGTTTCTTATTTTTGAATGATCTGGTTTAGTTTCTGATGCTTTGCTGCACTCTGAGGTATATTTGTTGATTAGTTTCATTATCTGAAGCACTGTCACTCCCAGATTGTTGGCTACAAGACTTTTGCACAATTCTGTTCTGCATTAGAGCCAATCAGGATGCTCTGAGGAAGAACCCACTAAGAACTCATTATCTAAAAAGATTAAAATCCTCACTTCTGTATGCTGGTGTAATAATACAGAGCAGTTTTATCTTTTGTTGCCATGTTTATTCATTAACATCTTCAAATACTACCACTACTAAGAAGAAATTATACATGCATACAAATTGTGTAACTCTTGGCAGTCATTTATGCTCACTTGTTGTACATCTAACTCAATTTGCATTAATATGGGCCTTACCTTGATGGGGAAAAAAATGCACTTAACACAACATAACAAGTCCAGCTGCAAAACAGTCAGCAGCAAAAACTCATTTAAAAAAAAGAATGAAAAACATTTAGTCTTCACTAAACACAGGAACCTTTTTGTTCTGATTCTCCTTGTGTTGAGCGTCTTGTGATCATGCCAAACAACTGTGTCCAGCCTGAGGCAGCCCATAATAGACTAAGGCAGCGGGAGAGAGAACATACAAAGAGACAAAAGTGTTTGGTTAGAGATTTGTGTCTTGTAATTTCTATGCAACATTAGTCATGGATATGTCACTTGTGCAAATTGTTTGCGTTCCACCTGAGATCAGAGAAAGTATCACCATTGTCTCCCATCTGTAGCTAAAAGAGGTCAAAGGCAAAGCTTGACATGTGTAAGCATTGTCACACCTGTGTGCTGTGTAGCCACAACAAGCCTGGCTGTTTATAACCAAACAGAGGAGCACTCACATTGTTGTTGTATGCAGCTTTGGCTAGAGTTTACCTGCAAACAGCATTTGGTATGTGAGTGTGTGTGTGTGTGTGTGAGGGGGGGCCGATTGGCCACAATTTTATGCAACTGACACTTAAAACGTGCTGCAGCTAAACAAAGCACACTGTGTAACACCTTGACTCTCATAAAAATTAATCCACTCACATCGCTTTTCATTGAGCGGGTGAGTGGGAGGTGGAGGGTGGCAGCTAGATGAAGATCACGAGTCTACCAGTGTGAGATGATTTTGGTGAGGAGGTGATAATCATAAGACTAAGAACAGATCAACATGATAACAATATTCCCGGAAAAATGTGTAAAAATACATTTGTGTGTCAGCCTGTTTATTGCTGTTAATGCCAGCTGTGAAACGATCCTGTTCACCACACTGAATATTTCAAATGGAAATGGCTCTGAATATTCACTTCTGTTCACTGAGGAAAACAACCATCACATTAATTTGTATGGCACATTTGCCTAAAAACGAGGGAAAACAACATGGCCCAAATCACATTTTAAATCTGCCGTATCACTGATTGTCAAGGGGATTATTCTCTTATCTTTGCTTAATTTAGGCGAAATTAAGTGGCGAAAACCATTCTGTGATTCATAGATAGCAGAATTGTATGGATGAAAGAGTGACTGATGTAACAGAGCGGATGTGTAACTATAAAGAACCCCTTTTTTGTAAAGATGAATTAACAGTTTGATGACAAGGGAATGCATGTGAGAGCAGAAAGGGACTTCTCCCTCATAAAAAAAAAAGCATTACAAGTACGCCCGGAGTGTTTCTTTTGATGGCTCCCTTCACGTGTTACGAAATATCTGAAGCGTAATATGAGCACAGTGAAGGCTGAAGGGCTCAATGATATTTTTGTGACCTCGCATCACCGAACTGCGACCAAGACAAGGAAGGTTTGGAATCCATCAGCTGACATCGCACAGGAAACAGTATGAATGCAACGTTACAATCATGACTGTTTTGGTAACAAGATGCATAATGACAATATCAGCACACTGAAAACATCAATAACTTAAATTCTTCAAAGAAGATACAGCGTCAAGTGTGTCAGTTTGATTGATATTTTACAGCTCGAGCACAGTTTTGCAGAAGTTCTCTGAAAGCTCATTGTTCAGTGGTTGCTGTATGATCTGCCCTGGGATGTGAAAGTCAGCTGGCATGTTCTGCTGAACAGCTGATTCCTGATGGCCCTCAGTCTCTGGCTCCACCGGGCTGATTCTGCTGTGAGAGTTGCAGGGCTCCAGATTGCATCCAGTGCCCTGAAGGAACTGCAAAAAGTTCTCCTCAATAGAGGCCTCGCGGCTGGGCAGCTGCTCTCCTTCTCTGGGCCCGGGCCACTTAAATAGGCAAGCCAGGTGGCGCCCGAGCTCCTCGCGAATCTGTCGGTTCAGGAAACCGTAGAAGAAGGGGTTGGAAGTAAAGCAGAAATAGCCAATCCATGTGACCACGTCTTCCAGCTGGGCCAGAGAGACAGGAGAGGTAGACGCCGCGGCTGAATAGAGATGAAAGGAGAAGTAGGGCAACCAACAGCAGAGGAACTGACCCCCAACCGCCATCAGGACCACTGCAGCCTTCCCCCCACTGAATGTCCTCTGAGGGGTGGTCCGGGCCACAGTCCCACCCAGGCTGGCTGCCATGGTGGAGTGGCTGCTGAGGGACTCGGACCGTTGACGAGGGGTATCCATCCACGTGGGCAGGGGTCCGTGCTGCATGGCTGCCACGCGGGCCACCTTAAACATGTTGCAGTACACCACCAGAATGATCAGCATGGGGCACAGAAAATAGATGAAGGTAAAGAAAACCATAAAGAGCAGGCGTGTGGTCCTGCCTCCAGTCCAGTGGAGGGAGCAGTGTCTCTGACCCGGACCCACACCCTGCTTCCCCTGGAACAACCATCCCAGGAGAGGCAGAGATGACATGACCACAGCCTTAATCCAGATCCCCACCAGGACCATCACCACCACCCCGACGGTCATCTTTACCTCATGGCGCATGGGGTGGATGATGTAGTAGTAACGCTCCACATTAATGGCACAAATGGTGAGGATGGCAGCGCTCACAAGACACACGCTCAAGCAGATGTAGCTCTTACACAGAGCCTCATCCACCGACAGGCGATCTGACGCCATCCCCAGCGGCATCAACACCAACGCCGCCAGCAGGTCCACCAGGCAAAGATGGAACACAAAGGCAAACTTCCGCAACTGGGGCGTTTTGGTGATGACAATCATCACGGCTAAGTTTCCCACCACCGCTAGCACGTCCATGATGAGCATAGTACACAGGGCCAAAGACCTGTTCAGTCCTATCCCACCGCCATTCCTGATGATGGGTTGGGTGGGGTTGGAGGCATTTGGGTGCTGAGAGGCTGGAAAGGACAGAGAAGAGTTCCAGGGGGAGTTCTGTGTGACAGGATGCTCCATGAGATGTTGGGATGAGGAGGAGAGAGGCCACTGAAGTTTACAGGCCCATCACCCATCCTCCCCTGCCGTAGGTTGTCACCAGGAAGCTCAGCGTTGGTATTTGTCGTTTGCTGCGATTCCACAACAAATCAGTCGACCAGATGGGCTCAGCACAAGTTCCTCTCGATTAAGTAACTTTTATCCCTCTAACTGGCACGATTCCTGAAACAATAAGGGATAAGCTCAAAAGTATGCCCCAGTAAAGATGTACATGTACAAGCCATTTAATTTTGTTTACTGGACTGTAGTAAGGATCTGTAATTGTCTGATAAATTTATCAAGATCAAGGCAACATTGTCAGTCGGGTGAAATACATCCAAAAAAAACATTTACTATGATAAATAAACTTTATTGGTGCAGCCATGTTCAGTGCTTTACAACATAAAACACAGCATACACAGAAGTCCTAGATTATCATATACAAGATAAAAATAGAGTAAATTAATAAAATGACACACATAATATAACATCCAATATTGATGATAAAACATATGAACATATAAAAACAAAGTGATTAAAAGAGTAAATCAGACAGAAATGTAATTGCTATAAAATATGCATATATATTATATAAATATTATATATGCACATTATATGCTATACTTTGAATATACTGTATGTAATATAAATTTGCAGAAATATATAATAATCTATAAAATAATCAAAACAAATATTTTCGCATTCTCTTCTTCAAAAACAGATCTGTGACTGAACTGCACTTTTTCCAAAAACAAAGCATTCAGTTCTCCATCCATCCGTTATCTATAACACATATCCATGTCAGGGTGGCGGTGGGGCTGGAGCCTATCCCAGCAGTCATTGGACGAAAGGCAGGAAACACCCTGGACGGGTCGCCATGGAGACACATAGAGACAGACAACTCATTCACAGTCCCATTCACATTTACGGTCAATTTAGATACTCCAATTCACCTAAGCTGCATGTCTTTGGAGATGGGAGGAAACTGGGGTTACATGTAAAAGGAGCAGGATCAGTGCCATCCTGGGACTCAAACCCAGCATCTTCTGTGGTACAGACCCTTATTCTCATGTCTCGAAATTTATTTTGTAAGTTTCAATCTCAGTTTCTAACCCTTCAGACTTCCATGCAGTCTCAGCTCCCTTGTAGCCAAGTTCATCATTTACTACATATTTGACATGTGTATCCTCAGATGTGTGTTTTCAGGGCTGTCCCTGAGGACAGGCTAAAAGCAAAGAGTGGACCATATGTCGCCTTTAGAGTCCGGAAGCAAACTGGTGGAGAAAATAAACTGCGAAACTCAGCAATACACAGAGAGAGATGAGGAAAAAAAATCTCTTTTCAAAGTATTCCCCTTAGCCATTAAGAATACAAAATGTCAAGTTGCTCATGAATACAATGTAGTTAGGGATTCCTACGGTTACTCTGCCGTCTATTTACATCCCTAATTAAAAAGCAAAAAAAACATGGTTTGGTGACGTCTAACATTTGGCAAGGTGGTGGCATGACTCCATCAACGAGGCGTACACGAGCAATGAAGTAACTGGAGAGCCCGGGCTGTGTTTACTGTCACAACCTCACCCGGACGCAACCCCACACAGTGTAAAAGCCGTGGAACCAGCGTCGAGCTTTTGGTACATTTCCATACACTGCACACCTGCATGTGTAAGTTTTCCATTTCACAAGTGTGCCAGGCTGCACCCGCTCATCTCCAGCCTGACAGTCACCTGACACACTCAGGCTGGATGTCAGTCATTTGCTGAATAGGTCAAAGGGTTACAGTCACCTTCAGTCCAATTTAATAAACTGTCTCCTAGCTTATGTCCACAGATGTGGAACAACAGCTCTCTGGAGATGCTTGGGTCCAATCAACCAATGGTTTATGGCCTTCTTGTGTCAAGGGCTTTCCAATCACTTAGAGACGACAATCATGAAAGAGTTGCTTCCTATAAGAAGCACTAGAAATTATTGAGAGAGCATGATTGGTTTTTTTTTCTCTCAAAATACATTTTACAGGATGTAAATGCTGACTTGATGAAATTGAACACTTTTTCTATGCTGAATATGATCTAAAATGCTTAACACAAAAAATTGTACATAGTTATCTTATCAAAGTAAAATCTTGTGTAATTTCCTTTTCATTATATTGCAGTATATAATATTATGCTATACAACTCATTTGACACCAGGATTGGATGTTTTTGAAAATATATACATAAATTTATAAATTTGGACTGAAAACACAACTGCCTATTTTTCACAGAGGCTGAAAATCTAATGTAATAAAATGCATCTTAGACCATCCAAATAATCACAAGAAGAATATGCAGCTTCGTCAGAATCTCCGGCTCCTCTTTGAAAACATCTAACTCTTCATCATATGTGCACAACACAGTGTTTACTGTCGTTATAAAACACTTTAACAAGAAGTAAGTGACCACAGTGGACGCGTTTTCAACTCACACTACATTCTAAGTCAGGTGACATAAATACATAATGATATTGTGTAACAAATTAAACTTTGACTGTAATCTCACCGTTTTCAGTCAAATTAAGCCCTTCTATCATTTAAACTTTGTTTGTCTGGATGTAAGTGGTTATAAGTCTGTGACATACCTCAGTCTGATGGTGCTCCTTCTTCCCTCGGAGGTTCACAGTCTGAAGAGAGCCGACCGGCTCTGCTCCCTCCCACACAAACACACGCATACAAGCGCGCGCACACACACACCACGTCACAGAGCTGGGGAGAGAGGAGAGGGGTGCTCCTGAGTCTCCTCCTCACCTGGCCCTTTCATCTTATCATCACCTCCCACCCAACCCTCCCGTTCACAAACTGACCGCCCCTTCCTCCCCTTATCCCTTCACATACACAAAACACACACACGCACGAACACACATCTCCCTATCACTCCTCCTCTAGCCAGGTCTTCGATCCAGGTGGTAAGAGTAGAATATATAGATAGAATAAAAAGAAAGGGCTCCTGTATTCCAGCCTCTGATGCATGAGGGGTGAACACACACACACACACACAAACACATCCTCTTACACACACTCATGCAAACACGTGTGCCGGCTCCTGCACGCGCCCAGGGCGACTGCAGAGCAGTGTAGAGCAGGCAGGCAAGCGGTGGAAGCAGCATCCCAACCTCCTTTCCCTCCACTGGGTCTTAGTGCCTCACTGATCTATGGTTCAGGATCTGTGTCTGCTGCACTAATCTGCGCTGAGGTCACACCAGGTCACCATAAAAAGGTACTAAACTATCAAACGATTGAGAGAGAAAATCACCTTTGCTGAGCATTTGGCCTCACGCTCAGCTCGCCCGGGCCTGCCTCAGTCCACAATTCTGGAAAAGCTTTCTCACGAGGCAGGATTATTGATTCACACAGAGGAAAAGCACTCCAGCGATTGTTAATGAGCTCAGATTAACGTGAAGAAAAGTGGATCCCACAGAATGTACACATTACCCCTGTTTGCTGCCTGAGGAACAGATCTGTTTGCCACTGGACTTCCACAATGTCACAAGAGTTTTGTTAGTACACTTAAGGTGCATATTTTGTCATTTGAACAGATATCTCAGCAGCTCCTATATCTCATTTTGGGATGAAATTCTTGTACTTTTCCTGCTTTTTCCTCACTGAATCATATCTTCAGTAATTATGCAATGAGATGATTTATGAGACTGTACTTTGGACCAAAACAAATCTTTTGATGGACGAAGTAGCTTATTATTATTCTGCCTAATGGTACATTGTGCATAATTCTAATGTTAAACTTGTTATTCACAGTGTGTAAGATTCTTTTTTGTTTTTTTGGCTGTAATGATGTCTGGTCGCTTACGTTGGCTTGTGAGTGCCTCTAGATGAACGGATGAATGGACACCTTTCCTTCACACTGATTACTTCATGAACCAATGCTTCTTTTCACTGCTAAATCAATCTGTGCAAGACACCATTAATTATTGATCCAAGTACTGTGCCGCTCTCCATATCAACAGACGTTAGTGGTTTGCTTGTCAGCACACATACATGTGCACGTGTGTGTGTGTGTGTGTGTGTGTGTGTGTGTGTCTGCTCAGGTCCGAAGTGTTGAATAATGACTTGAATAATGACAGAAATAGCAGATACTTGCTCACACCAGCAGCACCAATCACAGGGGAGGAAAATACTGTGGTTTCCATGGCAACCCAGACTTCAGCCTCCCTGCCTGGCACTACCCCCC